>JAKZHN010000059.1:0-106647 GCA_037179335.1 Cyclaneusma minus | reverse complement strand
GGGGGGGGGGGGATTGATGGGATATCAGATTGGACAAAATTGAAGCTTTCTAAGTAATGCCACAACATGCAAGGCTGGGGCTGGCGGAAGCGAAGACCAGTGGCAGGCAATGGGGGCCAGGGCCAGGGCCAGCACAGTCAGTAGTACCTTATGTGATGGCAGGTTGAAGTACATAGTGTGCTGAGGCAGGCTTCAGGAGCGTGGCTATTGAAGATGGGCATGACAGGAAGACTCAGCGCTGCCCTTGATAGCCGCGAGTGCGCGACTAAACGATCGTCGCGCGGCGGCTGAGACTAATGAGTGCCGATGCGGACTGGCCAATCACAGCCGCATGTCTTCACACAAGGCCCATTTATTTGGGGATAGCTTCTGCCATGTCGCGCGTCAGTTTACTCCTCAGGTGCTAAGCTGATGACTGAGATGGGGGCCGAATGACGTCCAAATAACCATCGACCAAAATTAAGAATCTCTCCGTCGCCTTGCACTACTGCCGCCAGTTCGAGTTGCCCTGCCCCAAGGCTTGAATCTCAATCAAATCCAAGACCACGTCGGCGAGTCGGCGCCAGCTCTTGGGGGCGATCTTCACCTGAAACTCTCGTGGTTGAGCTGCAAAAGGTATCCTGCCTCTGTTACAATGCGGCGTCGTGCTATTTCTAGCCAAGCTGGATAATGAAGCTTCTCATTTCCTTTCCATGGCAGCGACTTCTCTTGACTTGTCTTGGGGATCACCATCAATGTCTCGCTGAATATCATCTCATTCCCCTAGACATTTTGTTACTTGCTAGGCAGCAGCATAAATTACCGGAGAATGGACTCTGCGCGCAAGCTGGTTTTGACACCGATGACAATGGCAGATACATCTACATTCGCTTTCAGGGGAAGTGCAACAAAATCCTAGGGGATACCATTCAGCACTTCATTTTCCGCGCCACAGAGACCTTCTCATGTCACTTCCCGCTTGTCATCCAACCACATCATCTCCAACTCACGAATCCGGAACGGACAACCTATCCAAGTCGGCAGCTAACACGCATTAGCATCAGAATCCCAGTACCTCACACCAATGCATCTCACGCAGACCAAGAGTTCATTCTAAGAAGAATAAGAAAGAAGAAGAAGAAGCACCAAACTCACCATAACCCCCCTCATACGCCGCAAACTCAACCCGGTTCGCCGTCCCCTCTTCCAACTGCACGTTCAATACACTCGTCCCCGGCGTTTGCCCATCCGCTGTCGCCAAAAACGCCAAAACCTGCGCAGCTCCCCCATTCACGCTCACACTGGCATATCTTTGCGTTGTGTCACCATTCTCATAATGCACTCTGATCGAGGACATTGTGGAGACGGTGCTGGAGACGTTGTTGAATACTATGATGCCGTTGGATGAGCCGCCAATGTCGCCTACTGCTTTGCCTCCGCTGCAGCCGCTGCAAGATATGACATTGGCGCCGCCGCTGAGCGTGTTCGAGGAGGACTCGGCTTCGGGGGTTGTTTCGGAGGGCCCGGGGGTCCACTGGCCTGTGCTGATGTCGAGGATCCAGTTTACTTCGTTCATCTGTGGAAATTTGGTATGGTTAGTATGGTTTTGTGAGCTGGAGGAGCTGGATTTTGGGCTGCTGAATTACAGAGCCGCTGGAAGGGGGAGACTGACTAGTGTTGCGGTGGTGCCGGAAATTGTGAGCGGGAGCCAGACGTAGGTTGATGCGCCTAAGTTTCCCGATACATAGCGGTCGCCCCCATACCTGTTCATTGATATGTGGTCAGGACATTTCGCTTCTCTGGGTCTACTGCGGGGGGACGGGATTGCAGAAAAGGGGTTTAGGGAGAGATACATAACGACTCCGTGGATATCAATCACAAAGGCCACCTGCGAGTTGAATGTATTGGATCCTGAGGGGGCGAAATCAGCCCAGTCACTCCACGGGCCGGAGAGGGAGGTTGCTGTTTGGTATTGGTTGTCGTTTGGATCTACGGTACTCTCAGTGGCCTGTCTCTACGCATGGAGTTTCTGGTGGTGAGTAACGTACCGTAGCCTGGATGTGTGCGTCAGTATCATAGTTTATTTTCGTCAAGTGGCAGAGAGATACGCACCGGACTGTCTTGAAGCGAAGAAGAAGTATGTTGAGCCTGACTTGTAGAGCGCTGGAGCTTCGTACATGTTCGTTTCCACATACAAATATGTCGCGTTCACAGCTGAGAGATAATCGGGTGCAAGCTCGTCGATACGGAGACCGTTTGCTCGCTATTCGACCAGATAGGGGAAGGCTTAGTGACATTCCCAGGCTTTCCAACTACGAAGGAAAGGAATCATTTTTTGGACCTACATCTTCTGTGAGCAGATACCCTGTCCCGTCCGTATCTACCTCATAGTCAGTTCAAAGGCCAATGTGACATTACTCATGTCTGGAAAGTCAGTTCAACAAACCTTTAAACAACCCGATATCTCTCGACTGATGGCCCAATGGTTGAGACGAGCCTCTGGGAGGTGTTATCAGCCGGACAACGTGATCACTTTTGCCAGGTGTTCGTCTTTCCCTCTCGGTATAATACTAGAAAAAGAAAGTGATTCAGAAGATCTGATCCAAAACTTACTGATAGTCATAGTCACCACAAATCGAACTACTCGTCGCAACACCAGCTTTGGCCTCGTTGTAAGAGCTGCTATCGATGTGCATCCACATCACCCACTGGGAAGTATCATCATTGTAAAGCACCTTCGGACGCTCCACAACACGGTTGGATCCCAGATCGCCAGAGCTCTGCCTAGTCAAGAGATCGTTGACGAAAGTCCACTGGACTAGATCGGTGCTGGAATAGCAGCTGACGATGCCAGAGTCGCCACCTCTGTTCTCGCCGATCCAGTAGAATGTGTTGTCAACTTCGGTAATGGAGCCGCCATGGGCTTGAACATGCTGGTTTGTACCTTTGGCTGTGATCGTTGCGCCTGGGACCTGGGGGGAGGTAAGTACAAGCCAAGAATGCTTTTTTATGCTTTGCCAGTCTTGGTGTGGTAGGAGATCCGAAGGAGACTTGCGGACTTCTTACTATTTGGAGGGAGCATAGACTTGGCGCAATCAGGGCAGCGAGGGCTAGAAGGGGGGTGAACATGGCGAACATAAACTCTATGGACAAGAACTTTGATAGAGAGCAGAGACCGATGAGCAGACAATGATAAAGAAGTCTGTTCTGTTGCCAGCTCAATGGCAGCTGAGCTGGCTCGGCAATTGTACATTCTCATCCCTACACGCATGGCCAAGCATGGTTCGTCTGTATTCTCCCATCGTATTATCTATCTAACTTCGGCTGCTGCTGGGGGTACCCGGGATCCCTAGAATTCCACCATAGAGATTCTCCTGTGCCTGTACGCAAGGATTCAAGACGTGCATGACGCATATCGTTTCCTTAAGCCGCCGGGCACATTGCAGAATGCAGTCTTGGGGATGAAGTATTGAGGTCAGCAGGCACTCAGCCCCTCAAAAGCGGCCTCTTCTCCGGATTCTCCGGATGTTGTGGTCGACAGAACCAAGAAAATCATTGCCTTTCAGGGGCTCTGCTTTTCTCGTACAAGCAAATCCACGCGAGTGACTTGCTTCTGACGTCGTAGGCCTGTATGTGTCAGCCTGTGACGGAAGCTACTAAGAGATGAATTGGATGGTACAATGCCGGTCTCGGGTCGACCCGTCGCGAAAGGGTGTCAACGGCGATGACATGCCTGGACTTGTCGTTCCATGGACAGTATTTGCGCCAGTTGGCAGTTAACACCTCCTCCCACGAGTAGTCGAAGGTTACCTCATTCGAAAAGACCTTCATCGCGGCAAGTGTCGTTGAGGTTCCTCAGATGATTGGTTCGGGTACGGAGGGAAGAAGCTTCATGTTGAATTCCCAGTTGCGGACAGGCTCTTCCGGGCCTCCACTAGCGGACGGGAGCTTGGTTCAAGCATTGAAGCAGGCAAAGTCTGTTCGACTGCCGGTCTGGAGGACTCCGTAAACCTCTCCAACCCTTGAGTCTCTTGTTGACACGATATCCCGACGCTCCGTGGGTGTGTAGAGTAGTGAGTGTAGCTCGATGGGGTTCTCTGGAACTTGGAAGGAGACACTTGACTCTGGTGCCGAGCAGGAAGCAGAACGAGACTACCCATACCACATGCTGAATGCGGTCGAGCACGTGGAGAATTTGGCAGCAGTTTCGCTGGCGTGGACGTAAAAATAAAAGCCGACGAGTATCATTCAGAATTCGCTCGGAGGAAACGATCGTGGCAGAAATGGTGGTCGTGCTTCGAAAGACAGCTCCAACAAGTCGCTCCGGCTCGGCCCAGCTGACTCAGCCACAGGTGGCGGGACAGTCACGTGCCGCCAAGCACTCCGCTAGCGCTCGGCTAGCGCCCACAGAAGCTCTGATTTTGAGATATCGCCCAGCGTCCTCCTAAAAATCGAAGCAGCGACGACAACGACAACCACCCATCTACGCACCCACCAAGTCCGTCAAGATGGTACGTAGCCACTCCCGCGACCCGCTTACCTGCTGCTGCTGCTGCTCTGTCCGATTACGACCTGAGAACCGATACACACGAGCTGCGAAACGAATGTCTTGCGATAATTTCGATGGGGAAGGCTTGGGCGCGATGCGAGAATGACTGTTCCTGAAGGAACCCGCTGGACGCTGGACAGAGCAAAATGCGAAGAAGGGCATAATGGGGACGATTCAGCGGCTTGCGCATCCACTATGTTTTCTCGAGACGGCCACTGCTCGAAGTTGGCGAAGCTCGAACCCGACCGATCCAGCGCCACCACGAAAACGGACAGAATCGCGGCACAGAAGCAGCATCAACAGTGGAAAAGGCAGAGTTGAATGTGATGGCTAACGTTCCTATGTCTTCAGGTCAACGTTCCCAAGACTCGTCGCACCTACTGCAAGGGCAAGGACTGCCGCAAGCACACCCAGCACAAAGTCACACAGTACAAGGCCGGCAAGGTACGCTTTCCCTCGACGTCAACGACGGCCCTTTCTCCAGCTGCCGATATATATCATACGCCAAGCCGGAGTTCCTTGGAATGATACGGCTGGCACATTACGCCTGGTGAAGTTCAATCGCTGACCATAGTTAGGCATCGCTCTTCGCACAAGGAAAGCGTCGTTACGACCGAAAGCAGTCCGGTTACGGTGGTCAGACCAAGCCTGTCTTCCACAAGAAGGCTAAGACCACCAAGAAGGTTGTGCTGAGACTGGAGTGTACCGCATGCAAGACCAAGGCACAATTGGCTCTGAAGCGATGCAAGCACTTCGAGTTGGGGTACGTCTTTGTCACTTCATCGTCCTGCACGATTCGCGCAGGCGGAACTCCCGAAGAAGTATCATGGAAACAGGCTGACATTTTCTGTGCTACAGTGGTGACAAGAAGACGAAGGGTGCGGCGCTGGTCTTTTAAACGTGTCTCTCTTCCCGGGTTTCTCTGCAAAGAACGGCTTGGCCTGGCTGGGGGCTCTGTTTCGGCCAGCTGGCGCATATGCTTGGCTCGATCCCGTTGCTATGAAGCGGATCGGAAGGGCATAGACAGGTGGATGCCTGTATCTATCTTTGCCAGAGCGTTTAATGCGACATGATCCAGTGAACACCATACTCGCGCAAAGATGTTGGCTTCAGTCGCCACGGTTTTCTACTTTGGCTTATAAGTCATGTGTTGTGCAGTGACTGAAAACGCGGTTACGAAAGCGATGACTGGAAGAAAAAGACCGTTCTTACTACAGCTCTTTAGGTATACAATATCTGATACCTCATGAGCCACCGTGTTTCGATAAAGGATCAATCCATCTGGCAGCCAGCAAGGACGACGAAGTCGGAGTTCGTGGACTCCATCACGAGGATCCTGAAGGAGTGTCCCCTTTACCGGCACTACACAGATCAGGCTGAATCAGTCTGTACTTCGTATTTGCGGTCTGCATCGCTGCCTGCGTGAAGGATATGGGGGAGTGGGCAAGGTCTGGCAACGGAAAGCCTCTAACTCATGACACATGTATGATACAAATGCTTTTTTGAGCAAAGATTCTTGGGCTTTCTCTGCAACAGAAGTACGTAGGAGAGACGCAGCCAGGCACTTCTCCTATCCTGAACCATTCATTGTAAGTTTCAAAATCAGTCGACAACATTACAAACTCTCCTCTTCTTCTCCCGAACACCAATCTTTCTCATCCCCTCATCTCTTCCCTCCCCTTCCTTTATCTCGAACCCTCGACCCTGTTCCTCGTCGCCTTCCACTTTATCCAATCCTTACTCCTAACCTCCTGCTCTCTTTCCCCATGCTTCAACCCCGGAACATTCCCCCCCTCCAACCTCCTCAAAACCACCTCATCCCCCGGCCTCCCAAAATACACCAAACTATACCTATCCCAACTCCCCTGACCACTCGGTGGTTTCACAACCCTATGCACCGCACTCTTCACCTTCCCATTTGAAAACTTCGTCATCGCATCGCCAAAATTGACAATACAGTGCTTCTCCAAAGGCTTCACAAATTTCCACCATTCTTCCCGAACAAAGTCACCATCATTGATTCCGTAGTTGCTTTCCGGAGAAAAGGAAAGCGCAGCATGGTTGGGGGGAGGGCAAAGTACTTGCAGCCCGCCGAGCTTGTTGAATAGCAAAGTTACGCTGCCGAAATCTGTGTGTGCTCCCAATGCTGGGCTCTTTTCGCTGCTTTCATGACTATCATCACTAATGCTTGGGGCGGCTGCGGGCGATCTGATGAAGCGGACGTGGTCGCCGGATGGTTCGTCGAGGCGATGGAGGTTTGCGAGCGTGTCGGTGGGGAGACCTAGATGCTTGTTCAAATGCTCAAGCAAGAGAATTTCGATTTCGTGGGCGGTGCGGATGTATGATGCGAAAAGAGCGCGATTTTCAGTGGAGGAAAGGAGAGGGGGGTGAGGGGTGGGCGAGAGTGATTGCTCGAGGATGTCGTCTTTGGGGATCTGGAGGTGGTGAGAAGGAGATGAGAAGGTCAGTTGTATGACATGACAATTTAGGTATCTAGCGAGTCTTGTGGAAAATTGCTACTAAAACGAAACTTGCGGGGAAGCAAAAGGGGGAGGATTAGAGTGGTCTTGGGTATTGAACTTGAGTGGAAACAGAAGTGTAAATGAGAAATAGTACAAACCTTGTAAAACTCCGTTCGATCCCTCTCACCCCCTGTACCAGCGACCGTCGAACCCTGCCCCTTATACCCAAAACCACTGCCAGTCTTGCCTTCATCGTAGTTCTTTAGCTCTTCAGGCCCAATGGCAAATAACTCGGTCATCAACTCAAACATTTCCGCAGCTAGTTTCATAAACTTCTCTCCGAGCCAGTCGGATGAAAGATCAAGATAGAAGAAGCCGACGGAGGTAGCGGCGTCGAAGAGTCGTTGGGATTCGGGCGAGGAAGAGGTATGGCGGAGGGAGGAGAGGGGGATGCGGAGGAGTGGGGCGGTGGGAATATCGGATGGGAATGGAGGAAGCTTGCCATTCTGGCGATTTTGGATTGAACCAACAACACCAGTTGCAGTATAGGTTGTCGTGGTTGTGGTCTGGGTAGCCATTTTGCGTGTCTCCATTGAACCAGGTAAAGCTTCAAACTGATTGTTGACAAATGAGTTGGCTGTATAGTAGAGATGTTTTGGACGGCTCCTATATATGGCTGAGAAAGCTATAATCAGAGAATACCCAAACTTCAACTGGGATCAATTATGTGTTGTTCACGATGAACTAAGCTGGCGAATTCGACATGACATCAGAATTAAACCTTCAAGGTGTAAGGTAGTGCGGGGAGAACGCGGGGAAGGGGATCGCAAAGCATAAGCTTTCTGTCCTGGAAATTAGGTTAATGGACACAGCTCGGCCGATTGTCTCGTATCTCGATATTCAGCCATTGAGTCCCCAGTTCCTATGCGCCGGTTTTAGGCCCCAAAGACGCGTCAAGCTTGCAGCCAGATGGATAGTATAGGCTCAAAGCCTACTTTGACGCCTTTCCTTCAAGTAATCCTGGGCAGTCTTGCACCGCCGAGGCAAGGGCTTCCGCTTGACCCATCTACGAGTTAGGTCGAGAGAGCCCAATAGAGGATGAAGCGTCTGTGGCAGAGAATGAGCCATTCGGACCCTAGAATCATCTTCGAACCCAAACAGCCCTTGGACACGATGAGTGGTCTCTCACGACACCTGGCGATCCAACAAGCCTTGTCGTCTTGGTGGAGAAGACAGTTGATTGCGAAAATCTATCCTCTTGAGCATAAGAACCAAGTTGACCACCCGTATCATATGGACACACAAAGCCGCAAAGCCTCTCTCAACTCCGTGGCAGACCTTGGAACTATGCAGCTAATCAGATAAAACCTCTGAACACGAAAGCCACCCCATATGTACTAAACTTCATGTTGGCCTTGTTGAAGACCCGAATGAAGGATGTCGTGTGGAAGAAAAGAAGGCCAGTGTAAAATGGGTATATGTAAACCGAAACCAAAAGGGGCACCAGATATCAAGCCTCAGCGGCGATGGCACCACCGAAATCTTCACCTTCCCAGACAGCTTCAACCAGGCTCATCCGACAGCCCTTTGGCCTCGTAACTCCCAGGAAACGGAAGTTGTGCGACGCCTCCGAGAAAAGCGTTTTGAATTCGTCGGCACTGCGTTCTCGGGCATTGAGAAGACTGAGCATGACAAGATCCATTGATCTGTAAAGCTATGTGTTAATAGGCGGGAAAAACATGGGATATACAAGCATACCGAATCAGTCTCTCGTCCCATGGGTTATTCTCGCCGGGTTCTGGAAGGCAGTAGTCGTTGATGACCACTTTGGCGCCCTTCTTCATGGCGGGAATGAGTTGGCGGAGCATGTTCAGGGCATACTTGTCAGACTGGTTGTGAAAGATCCATCGGAAGAAGTAAACTAGAAATGCCAAGAATTAGCAGGGCTCAGGGGGTTGGAATGTCATTCGGTACGATTCGAGGGTCACAGGATCAGAAAAAGCCATACCGTCTGCTCCCTTCACAGGCTGCTCTTTGTGAAAATCGTGCACCATAAACTCAATCCTCTCCGCAACATCCCCAGCCGGCTTCGGTGCGCTCGAGATCATCTTAGGAGTATCCTGCACCACAAACTTCATGTTCTTGAAGTTGTTGGCTAAATCAATGCATACAAAGCCATGACTGCCTCCCACATCCACAAAAGTGCCCTTGCGATCATCGATAGCTTTCCAGTCGTAGTTGTCAATCGCATACTGTACTTCATATCCTTCTCCGCCGGTCAATGACTGCATGGCGCTTCCAAATCGTTTGGCGCGCTCGGGATCTTTGCCAAAGGTGACCCACATTGGCTCCTTGTCTACGGTGTTGAAAGCAACTGTGAAACCAGATTGAGTGGGCTCTTGGGAGCCGGGGTTGCGTTCCATGGCGTCTATCGTGTTCACACTGGCCTGGGGACGTGGTCAGTATCCGTGGCAAGTTTGGAAGGATATGCAAGTATCAAGACTATGTCATTCTACGACGGCTGCAAGTGAGATCGTAGTTGGGAAGTGGCGTACCCTATGGATATCCTCGGTGTTGAAGCCAACCCAGTTCTGCATTGCCTCGTCTTCTGCCAGTACTCTGCTGGCGGCGGTATGAGCCACGATGCCAGGAGATGGCTCTTTGAAAATGCGGTTGACCATGGCGTGTCTCAGGAGTCTTCGAACGTTGACTTCATCGACATTCACAGCCTTGGCAATGTCGGCAAAAGAGATAGTGCCATCAAGTGGGACAACTTTGGCTACACAAAAGCAGGGTCAGTCGTATGTCACGAGACGGTGGAAGTTCTTTCGTCTGGACATAGCAACTCACCAATGCCGAAGTGATAGACGGCCTGCAGAGACAGCTGGTTGGTGTGCTAGAAAGAAGTCAGCAAGTTGTCTCTTTCTTCGTATGGTCAGAAGCAGTGAGATTGTATGTTCAGAAGAGAATATTCGTCCTGCACTCACATCCCAGGCCAGCCATCTTATGTGCTCGGTGGGTCCAACCACGAGGTCTCCCAGTTCCTTAGTAGCCCTGACGATCTCGAGTCTTGACTTCTGCAATTCTTCAGGCAATGCAGGAAAGTTGACGGGGCCGTCAACATCGAAAGAGGGATATTCTCGGGCGTGTTCCTTGAGATAGGCATCCACCTTTTCGGTCTCACGAGTGATCTTCTGGGCCAGAGCCACGAGACTTGACGTGTCGGTGGTAGCCATCGTACGTGTACGGCGGAGATTATGGGAGAGATGTTGGTCAGACAGAGCTGATCGAACAGTGCTTCTCGTGCGAGTGGTACGGCGGAGGACAGACGGTAGGCCGTAGGCAAGTTGCAGGTAGCGTGGCATATCCTTGGGGGTGGATCAAGTTGCAGCTCGGCGGATCACGACGCAAAAGGAAAGCATGGAGGCAGTCTGGTGGAGGGGAAGCTTTTATTCGGAAGTAGCATATGGACTGGGAAGGAATTAATTGCGTGTGCAAGCTCTGTAGGTCTTGCGAGTTGCGCCGGAGCCCTGCCAACCCGGCATCCCCTAGCTGCGGGATGGAAAGCTAGATGTAGCGGTGCGAGCGACGGCTCCAGTGGGATTGGCAGCAGCCTGTCCCATTGAGTAGTGCACCAGCGCCGGGGGAGCATCCGAGAAGCACGTTCTTCCGAACCGGGCTACTGGGACTCCCACGAGGACCGGTGGCCGCCTGTCAACCCAGAGTAGGCGGCTGGCCGGGCAAGCTTGGCTGGGGATGGCCGGATGGAGCTGGGCGGCCGAGTCCCTGTGGTGGTCGCGAGCAGTACTACAGTAGTAGTGGTGACTGGTGAGACTGGAGCTATCTGGGAGCATCAAGATTCGAGAAATCTGACTTAAAGCAGCGCTGCACGCTGCCGAACCTAGAGCCGTTAGGTACGTGCTACAGCAGATTACACCCCGATATCTGACATATATGATCATCGTCGCCAGACCCCAGGTTCACGTTGCCAGTGGATTTGGCTGAACAGCAGCAAAGTCTTTTGTGGGCAGACACCTGGAGAAGGCCTGAAAGACGGGCTATCTGGATTTAGCCGTAATGACGACCGAATAAACAGGAGAGGTGGTAATAAAACAGGATTCCGATCTGCATTATTTCATCTAGTCGTGCCTCTTCGCCAAAACACCGCCGCTTGTCAATCCAAGCTCCCTTTCACATGACCGACCTCGCTTTTGCCCCAAAATGCCTCTCTCCTCTGAAAAAACACCTGCCTCCGTGATGTAGATATATGTACCTTCGCCACCGCTCCTGAATGACCGAAGATAAAGCAATATCAAATACAGCCGCGCATCCTTGCAAAGCCGCAAGTCAGTCCCAATATTACCAAACTCATAGACATGCTTGAGAGACTGGATCCTCCTCTTGGTATATAACAGTTCAATTTTCTGGGATTGTTTCGTCATATCGTTGCGCAGAAATTATGCGTGGGAAATGTGCAATGTGTGAAATTCCGTCATGACGCCAAATTCCTGATGCGTGGTAGTGCTGTTGTCGCCAACGCCAGGTGCGGGAAGAGACGGTACGGGAAAAAAAAGGGCGGGCCGGGCTCTGGGCATCAGTGGTCTGATGAGTCCTTTCGTATGTTCGTATGTTCAATGGTAAACGTCGCGATGGCGATGTGGCAAAGGATCGAATCACGACTCATAGCCAACTACATCGTTTACCGGTCGTTGGCCGTAGATCACATGCAACGGCTGACACAAGAATATTAGCCTTACCACTCCCCAATATCCCGATGGCTTGGCTCGAATTCAAAGCAGGGACGATGAAAAAAAAAACCTACCATATGGCTGTGAACCCAACCCTCCATATACCCCTTCCTCACCTCAATCAGAAACACCTCGACCTGCTCCTTACTCCACTTGAGCCCTCTCGTCAACGGCCCTAACGCAATCGGCAGCAAGCCATCCATCAAAATCGTCCGCCAATACAGTCCCACCATTTTCAGCACTTTGTTCTTGGGCCATATGCCGATGGGAACGTGGAAGATTCGCTCGGTCACGTTGACGAAGCCAGCTTCTCGCATGTACTGCGAGAGAAGAAGCGTAGCGTTGAAGTTTACGCCGAGGTTGGCGAGTGCGGTAGTTACGAGATCCCAGTATTGAGCCACGATGTGGTTGGGGGGCATGGTGCCGTCGTGGCAGTGTGGGATGTGGTGGATTTCTTGGAGCTCCATCCAGCCGCCGGGTAGCAGACCGCTGTGGGAAATGTGAGATGAAGCTTCTATGATGATAGAACGAATGTAGGGGATTGGGGGGGAAAAGGGAAAAGCCCCGAAGTGTTCTTGGGCTAAAAACCACAGCAAAACTGCATAGCGGGACCTGCTTACTTGTAGGCTCGACGCATCAGCTGCGGCCAGTTCCTGAAAGCCATCACTGTATGCCGAGAATGAATATAGTCAAAGTGATTACGAGGATGCAGCCAGGGGCTCTCCACATCGTCTACCATAAATCGAACATTCGCTGGCACCCATTCGGGCTGAATGGGACTCAGATCGACGCCCAATATACTTGCGCTTGGGTATTGGTCCCCCACTTGGCATCTGTCAGAAAAAGACAAAAGCAACAAAAAGGGGCAAGACGAGATACTCACGTTCGATGGCCCAGATTCCGGTCCCCGTACCCATATCCAGGACATTCTGCGGATTGGGGCCAATGGGAGCAAAATGCAGGGTCTGGCACAGGTTAATCATCATAGCATGCTTCATATCCTCGCGGTCCTGCTCTGAATCATCGTTGGGGAAGTTGTAGCTTCCTTCCCGGAATTTGTGATATCTCCGGCCATTTTCAAAGGTGTAGTCACGCACACTCGAGGACAGCGAGGTGGAAGCTGAGGCTACGCTATCGGTCTCGTAGCCAGCATCACTGGCACCGTCGTCGTAGTCGTTCTCTTCGGCGTCTATGGTGTTCTCGGCCTGCTGGGCCGCGGCGGCATTTTCCTGGGTCTGCTCGGCGGCGGAGAGCTGCTGGTATGGGATAGTGTCGTTTGGCGGATTCCAGGGCGACTCTTCGGCCTCCTCCTCAGCGGCCTCGATTCCAGCCGCTGTAACTTGGTCGGTATGTGAACTCCCGGCGACACTCTCCCTTCCAGCAGCCCAGTCTTGGTAGCGTGCTCTGGCAGCATCGGATTTTGGGGGAGGCGGCGGGGGGGTTCGTTTGGGAGCAGCAGCGGTCAGGGCATTCTTGTCGAGCGAGATGGCCGAGTCGTTGGAATGGTTGGGGACGTTGCTGCCCGCCATCTTTAAGGTACAATGGATTCACGCTCGCCACATCAGTCACGGTCCCTCGAGGCCTCGAGAGAAGGGGACTTTTCGGTCGGGTCAGAAGGGCGGGACGGGGCGTGGCCTCGATCTATTCTACTGCGATCTACTGCGATCTAAGGATCTTGTGCGACAGCCACTGGCTTTTGGGGTGGCCTGCCGAATGGGCAATTGGCTGCGGCTGGTAACCCCGGCCGCGTCCACCAGGTTTAGAGCTGGAGTCCGGCGCCGTAGATGGCGCCTGCACAGAAGATCGGCGGCGATCTCGCGTGCGCAGATGTTGCACGGGAGCAAGCACGAGTGGCACGCTGGCGTCGCATTCAAGGCGCCGGACAAAGTATGCGCGTCCGCATCGCATGTCTGACTTCAATACCGCAGCCATCCAGACCAGAACACCATTAGAGAACACCATTAGACGACCCACCTCTTGCCATGACACTGGCATTTGTCACTTTCTTTGACCGTGCCACCTCGTTGAGGACAATGCTTATGTTTCTAGACAGCCGCAGCCTCACTCCTTACCGGACCCCTCACTTTTCTGTCTCAGATTCAGCGTCACATCGCGCAAATCTGCACCGCCAATATATCTTCAATGCAGGCGAAAGATCGTCCGGACCGTGTTGGACCTGCATCACCGTTCCGCGAAGAATCGACGAAACCCGGTTATGCGTGACTTCTGAGCCTGAACGTGTCTACCCCGGCCATATCGCCAAATGAGAAGCCGGAATTTATGTCGTTCATCATCCAATCATCGTTAATATCAGCTTCGTTGAGAGACCCATTAATATTCTTGTCCCAGGCCGACTAAGCACAGCGAGTCCGGATCAGTATTGCTCAGACAATAACACCAAAAATAGTACGGGCGCAAATCTTACCCAGTCCATGTTCGCAGGTATGTCCAGGAAATCTTCCAGATGCCCAAATTGGGCAGGGGAAAACGGATTCGCAGCTTGTGTATCGTTGCCATTGACGCCGTTTGTCATACTGTAGGCCAGTCCTGAGCCGGCGCCGTTCCCAAAATTCATCACTTCATCCGCTTCTGTCAAACATCCTATTTGGATTCAGCATAATCATCACTGACTCAAGGCCGAAAAACTCACCGAAAGCGGGACCGCAGGGAAAGTTACCCCTGAACCTCAGAGGTGTCTTCTCTCCTACACCCTGTTCCATGCCGACCACCAGCCCACCATTAACCTTCCTCAGCATCGCCCTCAGCACCTCCGCCGCCTTCCTAGCATCCTGCATCGTCTCGCTATTTCCCTCCCAAACCTTATAGCTCCCCTCCAAAACTGTCATCAACTCACTCCTCTCCGCTTCCGCCTCTTCAGCACTCTTCATCTCCCCAGGCCCGCCGATCCCATGTCTGAGCCGCAAACACACTATCATAGCCGCCAGCAAGAAATCATGCATCAACAAGCCCGTCCCATACCACTGGTCCTTATGCAAAAGCCCACCCGGCTTCACAGCATCATCAATTTCAACCTGGTGCGCGAGGATGGCGCGCGCAGATGAAAGACACGTCTTCAGCGAGTAGCTGTACTTCTTGTCCACTTGCGCCATCAGCAGCCAACGTCGATGCAACACGCACAAACTCTTATGATACAGCAATGAAACATTGAACCGCTGCATCACGATTTCAGGAGAATCCGTAATGCTCTCAGAAAGGGGGCGAACCCGAAGCCAGGCCGGACACAGCGCCATTGATTTTTTCAAGAGTGATTCGACCTGTAATCCGGCCTCATAGCTGGGCGATGTAATCGAATTACTCTGTTCAGCAATCATGCCAAAAACCGAGCAGATTCGGCCCTTGCTAATCGCATACATCATCGCCGTATGTTCCTCCTCCGGTCGACCTGGAGGCAACGTCACGCTGTCTTCGCCAAAATCCTCGTCCAGTAAATTCCGTGGTGGCTGGGTATCGCTTTGGATAAACCTAACCATACTCGGCAGACCAATGTGGAAACTAAGCAGCAAATCCGTGTTTGCAAGCAGAGTCCACACACGACGGCGCATTTCCCCTTCAAAAACGCTGAGGTTGGGCATGTGCTTGGCGTCCCGGTGATAGCCCATGCGTAGTGCGAGACGGATGTTGAGGCCGTTGACAAGCCAGACGTTGACTTGGGCGTCGCCTTGGCGGATGAATTCGGATTCGAGATACATGAGCATTGCTTCGAGCGTGTAGGGGCCGGGACGGGTGTAATTTGCTAGCACGAGAGCCTGGGCTGCTAGTTTGCGATACATTCTGATTAGTTGGACTGGTGTGCCTCGAGACTCGAGATGAGGTGTGCCGGAGCGGTAGGCGAAGAAGGTGGCGAGGGAGAGGATGCCGAAGAGGAGGGAAAGCCACATTGTGGGTGTGCCTGTGGGGTCTTCGAGAAAGCGGTGGTACTGAAATTGTGAGTAGTGAAGCTAGTTATCAAGATTATTGGACAAGAATATTCCCAATAACGAAGTACGTACCTCTTTCTGGAACGTTGGTTTGTGGATGATAGCTGGTAGGCCAATTAACGATAAGCTTCAGTGCGTTGGAAGTCCCATACCTTTGGCAGGATCATTCGAATTGAAGTATTTTGGCAACAGGTGGTCGATAACTTGTCGTGGCGGGATGGCGGCCAGAAGATGCGATTTGGAGACTCTGGGTATCTCCCCGAAAATGACGGTAGAGGTCTCTATGTTGTCGTCTTCGTCGCCATCATCGTCTTGGTCGTCGAAATAGCTCTTGACTTCTTCGATCTGGAGATTGACATCGATCAGCTTGGCATCTCTTGAGTCTGGATTATAAACGGTTATGCGACGCAAGTATGATACTTGAAGAGAAAAGCCAATCCCATGACTGAAGCTCCTGATCATCTGACTCCGAAGTGTGGAATTTCAACAAAAGGTGAGAAGCGAACAGGACTTACATCATCCAGAATAGCTGCCCACTACCACCAATTTGTTAGCGATTCTGATCTGATACAACACTCCTGCGACTCCCTCTGGAGCATAAATTGCACATACATGCGTAGCCCCCACATACGTCGTCTCCGTCCTCCCAACCACAATCTGCCCCGGCACCGTATCTCTGCTCGCAGAATCATTGAAGCCCGGCCCAACATACCGATTGAACGTCGCAACCCCATTCAGAGCGCTGCTTTCTGGACTCTCCTCCAAGCCATCCAATCCCTCCCTGCCACTGGTAGCAGGACTTTGTGAGTTCTGCAAAGAGGCATTCGCACTGCTCGATTGTGCCTGCTCTTTCTCTTTCTCTTTCATCATAGAAACAACCAGGCTTTCGAGATGCTTCAGTCGACTTTGCATATTGCCCTTACCTCCGCCAGAAGCATGGCGTTTCTTCTCGGCCGGCTTGGCAAAGACGCATAGCTCTTCGCGGCCACGACGGGTGCATTGGCAGCATGGATGGACGCGATCGCATTTGAGTCTGTGTCCGAATAAGTTTTTTTTGTTCCCTCGTGCTTACACTCCCAAGATACAGTTGCAGTAGAGCTCTGTTGGACAGACAGTCGGAGAACGAGTCCGATGCCCTTGAATGTATATGACAATGGAGAACTGAACTTACTTAGACTGCCTACACAAGTTACAAGCCAGCTGCGTCCTATTTCTTCGCAAAACCCGCTTAGCACCATTCTGCGTCGTCGTCGATATACCGCTGTGCTTCTCAGCTTGTTCTTGGAGTCCCTGATTGCTGGCGTTTTGGCCGTCTGAACTATCTCCGCTAAGGCCGTCTGCCAGTTCCTGCTCCCGGGTCATGATTGCGGGTTTCGATCTATATGTCGTGGTCAAGGCACAGAGTTAGAGAGTTGTGTAGCAATAGGGAAGTCTTGACCGTCAGTCGTGAATAAAAATGTGGTGACTGGGACGCAAATTCAAGCTGGAACCATTTTGTTGTGATACCTAGGGCGGAGGGCGTGGCTCGGTGTAGCCTGGTTGATGATCAAGCACAAGACCGGGAGATCTCTCTGGGGGCCAAACTTAGTAATACATTTCTTCATCGCTGTTGGGTGGCAACTGAACGAACCATTTGGTTGAATTTGTGAAAGTGATTAGGAAATGTGTAAGTATATGCAGCTATTACGACATGCTGTCGTTGCCGGGTAGTTTGTTCGAACTTTGCATACCTATGGCTTATTGCTCCGGTAGCAGACTTGCGGAGATCATTGAGTAGGTGGTGGAACTGGAGAGCCGCAGAGCGTCAGCTGGATTAGTTGTACCACTCCGGAGTGAAAGAACTATGTATTCGGCCTGGCGGATGAAATGAGTCTAGTCAGCACAGCATCGCAATAAACACTAGGGGGTAAAAGGATCTTGGCCAATCCAACAACTTGGTTCTCATTAAGCAAGGATTGATAATTCGACATCAAACTTGGTATCATCGATAAGAGTAGAATCCAAGCTTCTTGCAGCAGAACTGCCTCAACTCCCACCCAAACATGTCGCCTCTTCCTATGCCTCTCCACCCAGGCCTCTGTATCTACACGAAGCCTTCTTCTAGAAAGCAAAAGCGCCAGGGTTTCCCAAAACAGCAGAGCCCAATGATTGTGTCATTCATTATGCTGTTGTCCCAAACGCCTGCTGAATGCATTCCCTATGCGCCAATAACCCCATCGCTCGTTTGCTGTTGTTGCAGAGTCGTCGGAGAATCCCCAGCTCGCCCTGATATCTCTATTGCGAATGCCGCCGTTGACAAATGGAACAATCATGCTGTGCAAATACGTCGTCAAAGAATTGCTAGTAGCCATGATTCAATTATTCCTCACACCGACGCCCACGCCCGCCGCCACGGCAGCAACTACAACAAGCACCAGTATGCTAGTAAACAGCCATTTCAGCTTCTTGTTCCTGCTCTTGCGCTGCGCCAACTTTCGCGTCTTCTCGGTCGCTAGGTCGAAGGTGCTTTGTCCCCGTTCTGCAGCATTCACATTCGTATTTTGCACAGGCCCGTACACACTCTTGCGCCCCATCATTGCACCCAATGTGCTTCGCTTGCCGCCGCCCGATGCATTATCCGAGGCTTTGCTGTCTGCTGTCTGGTCGAGGGCCAGCACGGACCGCCGGCGCTGCGGCGTGTAGTCTAGACCATCATCGCCGTCGTCTTCGATGTTGTTTGGATCGAAATCGCTCATTTCGGATTCCAGGTTCCGCGAGCGTCGCTGATAACTGTAGTATTCCTCGTGCGAGGGTACGGGGGTGGGAGAGTTTGATGTGCGCATGGCGTGATTCCCAGGCATGAGAGACAGCTGCGAATGTGCTGGGGTTATGTAAGGTGGTCTGTCTTTTGTCGAGCTTGCTATTGAAGCTGCCGACGACGGCGAGAGGAAGTCTTGGGGGTGGGGTTTGGAGTCCATCTTGCCGTCGAAGTTTGGGGGGAGACCTCGTACGGCTGCGACACCACTCTCGCGAGCGTTTGCTGCAGCCACGCCGTAGGCAATTCCAGCAAGGCCACCTGCGGGCTCGCTGAAGTTATCTGCGCCGGGGGTGGTAGTTGAAGGTGTCGAGACACGATATGGAGTCCAACCCTTGTTTTCGGAGGAGGATGCGAGAGGCGGTGCTGGGCGATTCTGGGGGTTGTGTGTTTGGGGATCTGCGCTGGTCCCTTGCCGCTGACTTTGCTTGTGGTCTGCGGCCGGCCGGTCGAGGTCACTGGCTGGAAGGTCGGGCTGGCCAGACGCCGATAGGGGAGCCGTGTAGGGTGGTGGTTCAGGAGGGGGAGCTGCTTTGAGGTCGAGTGAGGTCGGGTGGGCAGCTTCGGCGGTGGCAGTTTCGACGGGCATGGTGAGGAATCAGAGGCTGACAGGTCGGCTCGAGAATCTGGGCTCGATGTTGTGTGGGAGAGTGTGCTGGACCAGCCGCTCTCAGACGTGCAGAATTAACTGGAGGCTGGCAGGCTTGGGACACAGACGGCGGCTTGGTGCATCAGACAGCACGGCTCGCCGTTGCAAACAAGGTGGTTGTTAGGGCCAAAGGGAGTGGAGAGTGGTGGTGGGTAGCAGCTGGGGCCTGGGGAACACGAACAGGAATACGGAATGTGATCAGCGGCGCATCTGTCCACCGTTTCAGCCAGATGACACGCAGGCCGGGCAGGCAGGACACGCAAGAGCGCCCGGAATTCCCAGGCAGGCCCAGCTATGCACAACTCCCAGGCGGGCAGCAGAAAGGCAACGAACGGGGCAGAGTCGCGTCGAAACAAGGTCACAAAAGCGAAAGGGCGTGATGTGGTAGTTGGGATGGGATGGCTGGCACACACGAGGAGCGGGCCGTATACCTCACTCAACAATCCGACGGCGCCGAAGTCAATTCAGCAAGGCAGCAGGAGCCGGCAAAACTTGGCAGAGGCTGGCGCTCAAGCTAGTTCCCCGCTACCGCTCGCTGCTCAGCCTATTGGCTGGCCGGGATTGAAGTTAGACAGGGGCTAGCCGCAACGACGAACCATGCCAAGGCCGGCCCCCTGTAGCGCCGGCGATCATTAACTGACCAAAATCCTAAAATACGATACTTGGGCACTGGGCAACCGCACTATCACTGCATTCCAGCAACGAGTAGCCCGATGTTAACTATTCACATTTCACGAAGCAACATGTTTCGTAAGCCATTTTGCTTTTATGCTTTTATTTGATGCGCTATTCGCTACGAGCCACGAGGCCCATGACTACAAAGTTGAGACGCCCAGCAAGCAAGGCCGACTTCAGAGAGTACTCCAAGGAGTTGTAGCCAGATGAAAAGCTAGAAGGAGCTGTAATGTCACCAGATCTCGTTCTCATCAGCCCTTCCATCTTGTCTGTCGCAAGCAAATCGTGTGCAGTGTGAGCCAAGTGCGCCCACGAGAGCCAAACAGATTGGTCGCTTGATGTTGTGGACGATCGTTCAGTCAAAGCTGATGAGATCCTCAACCTCGGCAAGCTGGATGAGGTGCTGATTCTCGCACGCCATCATGCCAGAGGCCTGCACTTCGTTCACTGCTGAGCCTACAGCGGTCGGAGTTGACGGGCCATGAGAGGTACCCTGACGGCTGCTGTTGCTGGTAGTGTAGTTGGCGTTGTCACCAGTCTCGCCGTTGAGCAGAGAGTGCTCCTCGAAGAGGGCTTCGATGTCAGGTTCGGCAAGGCGGCGCCTGTTGTCTCGCTGGCCAACCGCAATGTTGGGCTGGTAGTTGGAGTCGCTGCCAGTCTCACCGTTGACCAGGGAGTGCTCCTCGAAGAGTGCCTCAATGTCGGGCTCACCCAGTGCATCCAGGCGCCTGTTGGCTCGCTGGACAACCACAGTGTCGGGCCTGACAGTGGTGGCCGAGTGAGCACCAGAGGAGCGAGACGTAACAGCATGGCTGGAAGCGGGAACAGCACGTCCGCGTCCCACCTGAGCTGGGCTGGCGGTGACCGGAGTAGCGACTGCGTTTGAGCTTGGAGTAGGAACAGCGACTTGTTGGACAGTCACCTGGTTCGGAGACTCACGCACAGTCACACGGACACCATTGACAACCTTGGTTTGACGCCATCCGCCGTCGTTCAGTTCGAAACCTTCAGCTGGGAACTCAGGGGCGGCTCGGGGAGTCGAAACGCGTGGTCCACGTGGATCTGCCTCGTTTTCCGCGAAGGCTTGCCAAGCTGCAGGACCTGTGTCTTGGGGACTTCCCGCTTCATTCCTCAGAGGTGGCACACGGGGGCGGTCATTTCGTCGAACCGTTCCACCCTGAACTATTCCACCTCGAACCGGTCCACCCCGGACTGTTCCACCTCGAACTGTTCCACCCCGACCTGTGTGCGCATTGCTCTGAAGTGTTGCATAAAGTGCTGCATGAGGGCCGTCAGTTGGGGCTCTGGAGCCACGAACAGAGGGTTCGTGGCTTTGAACTTCTTGACTGCCACGTTCAGCTGGCTCCGGCTCGCTAGGAGGATGGTGATGGTCGTGATCGTCGAGAAAATCATCCAGATCGGTGACTACCGCTTCGGCTGCTCCTGATGGCCTTCTCTGAATGACGTCAAGATAAATATCAACACAGCGGTGGGCGCAGCGGCATCTGTCACCGCACGTCTGAACACATTGATGGCCGCAAGCTTCCACGCGCTTGGGACATTGTGCCTTGCAAATGATCCGGTCATGCGGGAACCTATGACTGCATTAGTATCAATTCTGCAAGGAATTTCTGGAAGCTACTCACGGATGGCAGTTGTAGGGGCAGGGATGTCCGCAGGGCTCGATGTTGCCAGTGCACTTGGTCAGACAACCCCCGTGGATCCCTTTTCCCTTCCACTGTCCAGCTTCGGTAACGAGAGTGGTGTTGCGGTGATTGACACAGGTGATCGGCAGCGAGTCCTGGACCGCGTTGACGGCGTTGAACTTCTCGGCGACTTCTGTCCAGAAAGATTCACGTGCGAATCTCTGGCCACCCACGTTCTCGAAGACGAGATTCTTGACATTGCCGAAGACATACATGCCTCGACGTGCTCTTGAAAGGGCGACCACGGCTCGGTTACGGTTCTCGAGGAATCCGATTCTTTGGCTGGTGTTGCTTCGGACAAGAGAAAGGAGGATGATATCATTCTCTTCACCTTGGTACGAATCGACAGTAACCACTTTGAACGGTCGTTCCTGGCGGTATTGCTGCAAGTCAGTGTGAGTCTTCAGCATGCTCAACATCTTCGAGCGTTGGCCATTGTAAAAGGTCAACACCGTGATCTGCGAGGGGTCGATGTTGTTGAGAACCAGGTAAACGAAAAATTCAACCACCATCTCGGCCTCATCGATGTTGAACCGGCTGGTTTCTGCATTCCGGCTCTCGGGCCATTGATGGTGGAAGAAGAACGCGTTATGATCCATTCCTGGAACATGAGGACGGTTATGGACTCTGTCCAAGACCGAGGCATGGTCTTGCAGCGTTGGATAGAAAGGTTGGAGGATTTCACGAATCTCAGGCACCATACGACGTTGCGTGTTCAACATCGTGTAGCCGATGCCGTTGTTGACCAGACGCTCAAACATCGACATGCTAAGGTTGTATGGATCCTTCTCCAGGTACGTGAGATTGCAGTGGGCCTGCAATTGCTGGTGGTCACCAACCAAGATCAGGTGCTGTAAGCTCTCGAACATGGCGGCAGTGATTGTGCCCTCAAGCGTCTCGGCGGCTTCTTCGATCAGCATCGTTCTCGGCTGCAGGGCCGCCAGGAGCGCACGGTACTTCGACAGACCGGTCGTGGTGCAACCGATCAACTTGACACCGAGCTTCTTGACGATCTGGTAGTGTTCGCTTTGTTTGGCAACCTGGTGTCTTCGGACACTCGTCATGTAATACTTCGCGTGTTCAGAAAACCCTTCAAGTGCCTTGGCCTTCATCTGGTCTTGGAGCCATTTGTAGACTTCACCGCGATGACGCTCAGGAATGTCGTGAAGATCGGGTGTCTGGTCCAACAGCCTGCGGATCTGGCTGGGAGACATTCTGGCAGTAGGACACTTCCCCGTGTACTTCTCCCGAAGGGCAATGAAGCGGCCATTGAGCGCACTGTCATCGTCGTCTTTCAGGCCACTCTCCAACTCCTGCTCTTCGAGTTCTTCGAAGTCATCATACTCTTCTTCGGCGAAGGCGCTTGTCATGGGGCACTTCGACTCCGACTCCTTGAGCTGACCAACGCCTCCAAGCCAATCACGAAGAGGGTCATTGGTGGAGAATTCGGAGGCGGTGGCCCAACCTTCTTCATCTAACGAATCAGCTTGCTCTTTCGTGAGGAGACCCATCTCGACCAAGTCGTCAGTCTTGAGAATGTCGTGTTTGAAGGCCAGGTCAAGGCTCTTCTCCAAAGTTACGCCTTGGTTGTCCATAGCTCTCTTGCAGTTCCTCGAACTTGATGCGTCAACACGCGCCTCGGGCAGCCTACGCAAGTGGAAGAGAGTACGTCGTAGAACCATCTCGTTCTCCTTGTCCTTGCTTGCTCTTCCTCCAAGTCTCAGGAAGTTGTTGTCGATTGACGGAGCGAGAAGAAGAAGAAGCTGGTCCAACGCATGGTTGGTCTGAGCCGCCACGATGACTGGTGGGTCTCCCGGTCCCAAGTTGTCGAGCATCACCTTGAGACCGGAGATCGACACAAAGGTCTTGCCAGTACCTGGTGGTCCTTGGATGATTGCCACCTTCTTTGTCATCATCCGCTTGACTGCATCCAGCTGCGATGCGTCCAAGCCAGTGTTAGCGATGACAGGCCATTCGCCTCGAATGTCGACGTTGCCGAGCAGGTCCTCTTGAGCACTGCTTGCCAAACCGGTTTCGGCGTTGTCCGGAGTGACAAGCTTGCACATATTGGTGAGTGGCTGCTTGTTGACGTAACTGGGGGCGCCGACGTTGGTGTCGAGCTGAATGATGTGCTCTGCTAGAGGGAATCTATGGGTTGGTTAAGTCAGCTTGAGCACTCTCACGAAAAGGCAATGAATGGGGACAACTCACGACTCGGTCATCAATTTCTGCATCGCAACCAGCAAATGACGGTTGGCCTCATAGTAGCCAACTCGAGATTCAACCATGACGAAGGCTTGTGCAGGGTCGATCTCGGCGTCGCCTACATCACCCCAGAACAAGTCAACCTCGGGGGGGTTCAGGTCCACTCCACCCTTGATGGGACGGGCAGCCACAACTGCAATCTTGCAGACTTTGCGAAACATATCGCGTTCCGGCGTGATCGCGACGATTGTACCGGGTCGAAGTCTCTTCGACTGCGCCCAGTGAATGTTCTTGCGGGCGCGCTCATACGAAAACTGGATTCGCGCCGCAGGGCCCTGGGTTGTCAGGGTGTACCCAGTCACATGGACCTTGCAATGTCAGTATGATGATTCTGCCATTCCATTGAGACTCCAGAGAGACTTACATGGGTGTAGATGCAGACATCACCCTTGTCGGTCATGCCTGGGTTCGCCTTGACAGCTCTCACGGCTTCGCGCAGAGGAGCAACGGAGTCTTCCCGGAGAAGCTTGTAGTGCGCCTCGATGTACGCGTCTTTGGTAGACCACGGTCCATCGATTGTGTTGTTGGGGAGTTTGTTGCCTTCAGCTACCTGAACGCCAAGGTCGCTGGCATCGTTGAGTACGTCCAGGTTGTTTGGGTTAATCTCGGCGCCGGTGGGGATCTCGGGGAGCGTTCTCCAACCAGCGACTGGACCCAGGTTCTCGGCCCATCTCTTCAGGACATGGTCGCGAAGGATGCGGTCGGTTCGCGACTCGAGTAGGGACATGGTAGGAAACTGAGATTTAAGGGTTAGTAAGAGTGTCAAAAGAAAGAGGATCGAGAGGAAAGAGATGCAATCCAAGAACGAGAGTAACTCCAAGCAACACTTGTTCAGGAGAACACTGCCAACACCAGCCTTCTCGGGCGGGGTGAAGTCTGTGGTGCCTGCACATACCCATCCGGCCGGGCTCCGACGGTGAGGTCTGTCAGAGCGCAGACAGGCGCAGCAGTGGCAACGCAACAGCAGGACCCAGCATCAACGAGAACAGAACGGATGGGGGTAGGCTCAACAACGCACACTCTGGCAGCTGCGCAACAGCAGACAGTGAGGTCAGAGAAGCAGGCCCAACAGTCCAGTGCTGTGTCTACAGTGCCGACCAGGAGCTTGGCAGCTCGACAGGCAGTAGATCGAAGGTCGCAAGACAAGATAGTGTATGTTGTATGGAAGAAGGAAGCTCACCTGCGAAGAGGACTGTGGTTTTGTACGCAGATCCTCGGTCGACTGCGCTAGGTTGGATCCGGGACGGCGCCCGCTGTGAGGAAGGAGAGAGGAGGACGGACGCAGCAACTTGCGGAAAGTAGTATCGGACACCTTCAGTGTTGCGGAAGGTGGGAAGGTGTTGGGAGGGGGAGGCGGGCGGTGCGAAAAGTAGGTAGGGTAAGCGCTGGTTGCTGCCTCAGTGCAAACGGAAGCAGCAAACGGGCAGGGAAGGCACCACCCGGAACAATGTTGTTCAACGGACGTAGCAAACAGGACGTGCGGTAAGCGAGATGCTCCGGTCAGATGATGCGGCCAAAACAACCGCGTATAGTTTAGGTGAGAAAAAGTCTGAAACCCCCTCCGATAATTGGGAGTATCCCCAGTGATTATGAATATCCCCAAGAATTGGGAGTATCCTCAAGGACTAGGAATATCCACAACAATCGAGAATATCCAAGGGACTGAGAATATTCCAAGGGATTGGGAATATCCTGAATGATTAGGAATATTTCAAGGGACTGGGAACATCCTGAATAATTGGAAATATTCCAGAGAAGTGAGAGAGAGTATCCTTGAGGACTAGGAATATCCCCAATAATTGAGAATATTTCCAATAATTGAGAACCTTCCAAAGGACTGAGAATACTTTAAAGGACTAGGAATATTCCAAAGGACTGGGAATATTCCAAAGGACTGGGAATATCCTGAATGATGAGAAATATTCCAAAGGACTGGGAGTATCTTCAAGGACTAGAAATATCCCCAGTAATTGAGAACATCCCAGAGGATTGAGAATATTCCAAAGGGCTGGGAACATCCTGAAAGATTGCAAATAATTCAAATAATTAGGAAATCTCAAACAACTGGAAACAGAAGTCCGTCCTGACCACTGCCACACTAAGCGCAGAAGGGTTTTTTTCTCGCCCAACTATACATCTAAAGAATTGGCGCATAAAACTAAATGGTCCACTTGCAAGCTATTCTACCGGACTGAACACAACTGAAAAAAACCAAAAACATGTCATAGTAGTGAATCGGCTTGAGGTGCGGAAGTCGCTGCGGACAAACCCCTTGACACTAATTGTAAAACAACAAGCAATCTTCTAGTACCAAAGTCCAAATGACGAGACTGTGGAACATTGGAACACTTACTTCTAAGCTCGGGGCAGCATCGAAAAGAGATGTGTTCCTTTGTATTCTCCTCCTTCCAAACTCAACATCAGCTCCTAATTACAGCAACGGCATCCCCAACACGGACCGTAGGGTACTGTTTCTCCCTCGTGGGCAGCCGGCCAGGTATGTGACACATATGCGAGCCAAAGAACACCTTCCCCTCAAACCTCCGGGTCTTGGCCAGCGTGACGAAAGGCTCTTCATTCTTCACCGCAGTATCTTGATCAACACAGATCATATGGCACCGACGACAGGGTCCCAGCATCTGGAAGTCCTGCTGTCCAATTCGGATGCTAGACCAGCGGTCCTCGCAATACGGCTCCTCACTCGAGCTTTGGGACGCAATGACTACGTTTGCACGGAAGACTGCGGCGGCTGCTGCTTTCCCTCCTTTTCCGAAGATCTCCTTGTTCAGTGCATCGAGACTGGCTCGGTTGATCGCGAGGATGGGACTTTCGTTGGATAGAAGTATCGGACGTCGTACTGCTACTTCATTGTCGGAATCTGGTGGCGTCGGCGGTCCTGCGAGCTCCTCCGGACTGCATACCCCCTTGTCCTTCTTCCCATGCTGCTGATATGCTTTTGCATGCCTGATACTCGGCCCAGAACCACCAGCAGGAAATCGTGCCAATGCACACGGCAAACCAAGAATGCGTGTGAAAAAACCATTGATTTTATCGCTCCTGTATCTGAGGGCCCTGATAGTATCGCCGCAAACCGTGGATGCAGATTTTAGGCCATCGACAGGTTCAAATAAGCCGGGATTGTTTGACAAAGGTACCTTTATTTCCTCTTTGGTCGCATCCGGATTCGCTTGGTATGATATTCGTATGACTCCGGATTCAAGATCAATGGCGGGTTTAATCAGAGCCATCCGAGGTATGGCTTTCTGGCTGAGGGCTTTTCCGGTACCGTGATGGACAAGACACCACTCTCGATCCCATGCTAGGCCTTCCGGTCGGACTTCCCAGTCTGTCCCAGGAGGTATGGGAGACCCTCCGCAGCTCTTAATGGGATATATCGTCAGACTTTCGATATAGAGATCTGACACACTAGCAGTGTCTCCCCTGCAAGCAGGTTGCTTTTCCACGAAGAACTCGTCCATGAACGATATCATGGCGTCAACATCTCGCAGATTGCTCATTGCACCGAAGCTGGCTCGTATGATTCCGGTTGGCTTTCCCCCCATAATGTCGTTCTCTGCTCCACATCGAAATCCCGACGAGAAGTTTCGTTTCATCTCCCAAGAGTCCAGCTCAAGTGATGTCGCGATACCACCCGGGTTGCACACGCCGCCAGTTCGGATGTGGATTTTGCGAATATTAGCAAGTCTTTCCACCTCTGCGTTGCTGATCCAAGCCCCGTCTGCATTCCGAATATTGAAAGTCACGATGGGGCCTCGCTGATGACTGCCATCACAAAATGCACCCTCCTCGGCATACATATTGCATACAGCTGTGCCATTCCAATGTTGAAGGGACCTCAGAGCATGATAGAGCTTTTTGGCCAGGAAGTAGGTATGGTTTGAGACGTTCTTCATCGAGCCGTACAATCTCTGTTGGACATCCAGGGCGCTATCTAGGGCCATGATGCTGTGAAACGGCAAAGTGCCATCTTCAAGGGAATCATGGAGCGAGTGATCTTTCAATGCGTGCCATTGCTCCTTGACGACTATCAGGAGTTCGACGGTACCTCCACCGAAAAATTTGCGAGATCGGAGAATTTGTCCTGAATCTTTGCGAACGATGACGGCTCCAAGGTCTGGAAATCCGAAGATCTTGTAGAAACTCAAGACCGTGAAATCAGCTGCCTTGGAAGGGTCGCTAAGATCCAAGGGTGAGGTTGAGACCAATGAAGCCACGTCCAGGAGAGAGTACATAGATCTTTTGGCGACGGCTGCTCGTTGTCGTAGCCTCTCTATCCAAGTCAAAGGCTGTCTCCGTCCATTCATGTTCGACTGGGCAGGATATGCAAACAGTTCCACGGGCTGGTCCTTCACATCGGCGGAATCGTTCATGCCATCAGAGCTTGAGAGCCAGTCCTCAACTTCCTCGTCGTTCAGACAGCTGCTTTGCACGGCTAGTTCTCGGACTCCAACCAGACTCGTGTGAGAAGCCTCGTGATAACGGTACTTGAAGCCTCCAACAGAAGCACTGAATGCATCCCCGACGAGTTTGATGCCAGCGGTGGCATTCGCCACGAAGACCAGGTCGAAGTGCTCCGGATCTGCATTGAAGAAACGAAGTACACGTAGCCTGACATTCTCTATTCGAGTCGTCGACAGCGAGGAAGAAGCTGAAGCTGAATGCGGATTCCCATACAGACTGGACATCATATCTGCCGCGAACTGCTCCATGAGGGACTTAGAGTATAACGTGGTACCGGCATAGTCCAGATAGATGGCATCTGAGGCAACAGTTTAGTTACAATCCTTGGAATGTTTTCAGAAATGATCACCTTTGAGCATGGGATACTCTGTTTCTCGGATAGCGTCGACATTGCTGTTGTAAGCAGACGGCGTGTTTTCCTCCATTGCCTTCAAATGAAGCATTGATCAAGTCTTCTTCCTAATCCTTGTCAAGGTGGTAAATTCACAGCAGGAGCAACAGTTGTCTAACTTGACACTGTCAACAGCGTCTAGGGTGACGGTCCAAGAGCAGTGGCGAAGGCGTTTGGTAGTTGGTACTTGGCATCGCTGGGACGAACTTCCCAAGAATTATATATGGCTTTGCTACGGAAGCTGCTCAGCCCCAGCTGAGGGCACATGGAACTCTGAATGCCGCCTGGAATTCTGAAATGCCGTCCTGTTATCTCGCCCTCTTGATAGCATTGATGAGTAACAAGTTGGCGCAAACAAAGAAAACATAGGGGCGGCCAGCAGCGGAGTTCGCCTCTCGTATCCCGCCTCGGAGATTCAAGGCCCGGCGCCTATGTGGCGTACATGTGGCTGCCCCAACCTAAGGCCAACCGAGCTTCAATTGGGCCGAGCGGCCTGCACGCTGGACCTCACGTCGAGAAAATTCCCAAAGTTCGAGACATAAAGCCCTCCCCCAGCATGGCGTCGCGAGTGTTTTTACGGCCACGCTTACCGCGCGCAATTCCGTCGTTCCGCAGATACAAGCACCACCTCCCTCCTCTGAGTCCGGAGTTTGCAGAGCATGGCATCGACGAGCTGTATAGTCCTGAGGGCTTTGGCTTCGCGTGGCATGGATACCAGACCATGGTCATCGACAAGCTGAATGCCCTGACATCCGGTATGTCGTTGCATATTCCGAGCGCTCCAGCCGAATTGGCACCTGCTGTTCCATGGAGATCCAAGAAGCTCACTATCTCATAGTTTTGGACAGCGACTACAATTCCGACGTCAAGACCATCCTGCTCAAGTATGCCCGCGAGCCCAGCATGGCTTCGACTTTCAACCACGCCTCCATGGCACACAACAACCATTTCTATTTCAAATGCCTGACCAATGACAAGTCGAGGCAGAAAATGGACCCCGTGTTGAAGAAGAATCTCGAGCGCTCATTCAACTCAATTGAGACCCTGCGCGCAGAGATGTTAGCCACAGCCAACGCCATGTTTGGACCCGGCTTTGTGTGGCTTGTCCAGAACCAAACCAACAAGGCGAACTTTCATATTCTCACAACATATATCGCCGGCTCTCCATACCCCGGCGCGCATTGGAGGGCTCAGCCGCACGATCTGAATACGGGGCTTCACATACCGGGCCACGAAAGACAGGACGCCATAAACGGCATGGGCTCTCCCAACAACAATGTCGGCGCCCATGGTAGCCATAGCGAAGCAGGGAAAGATGAGAGGAAATATGCCCCGGGAGGCGTCAACATCAAGCCGTTGCTTTGCGTCAACACTTGGGAGCATGCATATATGCGTGACTGGGGCTTGGACAAGAGAGGCTTCCTACAGGCTTGGTGGAAGAGGATCGACTGGACTACGGTCGCGGGAGAAGCGGATCTTTCCAGCGGAAACACTTCGAAGTTTCAAATGGGAGCATAGTCGGGGTGGAAGATAGCTGTATGATACGGGGTCATCGCTCGGCGTTTCGGCATACCTTGTACCAAACTCACCACCTTGCATGGAAGGGGCTGTTGAGGGGCTCCCTTCTCGAACATACAGGGTGTTATGTATTGGGAGTCACCAGTCAGTCTGGTCGGTATGGTGGGCTGTGGTGGATGGCCTTCCGGCGAGGACACTATGCTGAGCGGGGATGTACAATAGAGAGGAAGAAAATGCCAGCGCCTGCCGACGAGCTCATCTAGAGGCAAACATTCACGAGGCCTAGTTTTTAGCATAGGTCCGTTGATGTGGGATTCTTGTATCCAGCCTATCTCAGGGTCGCAGCTAGTATCCGGCGGTTTTCCATTGTCTACAACAAAGGGCAGGGTCTGAGACTGGATGGCTATGAATGATCTCGATCCCCAGTCAGAGGATCCCCAGTCAGCGTTTTGATGGTTTTCTTACCTGACTGCTGACATGTGCGACTCGGAAGCATGGCATACATAAGTGATATAGGGGCTGCGGGATCACCCCTTTGTAGAAAATGGTGAAAGTAATTTGCCAAGACCACAAGGAATATTGAGGAGAATTGAAAGCAATCCTGACATGTATCTGTATTGTTGGAGTTGGCCCAGGTTAGAGTTAGATATATGATGACATGGAACAGAAGGTGAAGTCAACGACAGGTAGTACGTGGTCGGAGCGGCACGAAATTGAGTTTGCGCCGGCCTCCGCCAAAAACGTGGAATGGCCGTCGGACGCCGTTGTGCTGATGGCCTCTCGCAAATCTCATCTAATTTTATCGCCTGTGGCGCTCCCACCCACTCGCTGCCGTGAAAGCTCTTGCAAGCTGATGCTCGGTCGCATACGTGCGCTGAACGACATAGTACCTACGCTCTTTAACATAATCTGTCGTCTTCAGCTCCGCTGTCTGTCGGACTTCGGATCCTTCAACACCTTCGCAGCCAAGTAACAGCCTCCTCACCTCCGCTGCACAACAACCTCGACCGAAAAGTCTGGACCTCTGGTTTCTAAAGAAAGGTCCGGAAACCAACAGTCACCATGGACCCGCGCAAAGCGTCTATCTTCAAGACCTACGACAAGCCCAAGACGGTCAGCGGCGCAAACTCCTTCGCGACCTTCATGATCATTGGCCGTCTGTCTCTCCCTTCTACTACCCTCTCTCCGGCCCTACTAACACCCCGCAGCAACATGTTTCTTCCTCGGCATGCTCTTCTCCGCCCTTCCCTACGACTTCCCCCTCCTCTGGACCTCTCAGCCCGCGCCCGCCTCCTACTATGACCAGCTGGAAGTGCACCTGAAGTTTTTGCACGCCAGTCCGCCCATCATCCCGCGCATCCTGCACATCGCCATCTCCATCGGCTTCTGCGGCTTCTTCATGAAGCTTTTCAAGCCGTCCGAGTCCAACCTGCTGTTTGACGGCGCGTCGCTCGTGCTCTACGTGATTGGCGTGATTGTATACATTGCGAACATCGTGAAGGGACTGCGACTTATTACCCTCGGGATGTATGCTGAAGAAGGCGTACAGGGGTTGGCCGAATCGGGTCTCTTGACAAGAGGCGACAGCATGCGGGTGTTGGCCGCGAGTAATACGATTCTGGCGTTGGTGCTGGTGGGTGTGTTGGTGTTGCAGGCGGGACAGTGGTATGCAGAGCGCAAGGAGTGGGATGAGGAGGAGGAGTTTGAGAAGGGGAGGGAAGAGAAGAGGAATGAGAAGGAAAAGGAGAAGGCGGAGAAACATGCTGGTGCGAAGGAGGGGCATGTGCAGAGGAGCGGGAGCAAGAAGAGGCAGTGAGGAAAATACTTGTTGACTCACAACCGAGGATAACGAGGGATGGCCAGGTGGTTTCTGCTGTCTGTTATTTAGACGATGTGGTAATATCTTCTGCTTCTTGAGGCTCTGGTAGCAGAAACCCTGCTTTTATGTCTTCCGGTTCCTGAATGGCTGTGTCTAGCTCCGCTTCGATTCGGTCATGCCCGTGGTCATAGAATGTCTGAGGAAGCAACTTGCTACTTGCTGCCTAGCACTTGATGAGAACAGATTGGCAGACAAACAGCCATAGATCACCAAGTCCTGCCATACTCTCTAGGTTGGGCAATCAAGGTTGGTTGACACTTTGAGATGACCGTCAGGCGGCCACACAATCACACTGAGTTTGGGATTTTGTCTGATTCCCCCACGAGCTCTGGAGACTCCCAGAGTGGAGGCTCTGGCATGCCAATCTTCTGCATGGAGCCTCTTCTGGCGACCTGGCGACCTCCTGTGTCTCTGCACCATGCCGGCGGAAGCTGTGGCTGCAAGATCGAGTGATACGGCATGAGCCTCGTCATCCTGAGGGGTTGGTGGCGTTGGGCTGTCAATTTTACCAGGTCGGTGGAGACGGGATCGGGGCACAGGGACATTTTTGATGTTTTCCTGGATTATTGCCATGGTCTGGTTCTGTGACCGTGCAGCCTCAGACCTTTATCGGGTTCCTGGGATGGGAATCATGAGGGGAATGGAACACCCCTTCGTATTTGGGCACGGCTGTCCGATGATGCCGCAGCTTCATGAAACGAGAACAGCTCGAGATGTTATACGGCTGGCACTGCAAATTTCCAGGCAAATACATAGACTCACGGGGCTGATTCCACTAGTTTGCACTTTGGACACATATTGAATAAACATGGTTTTGCATATCAAGACCTTGGTCGCGGTGACTAAATTGGGCCGCCTACCAGTGGGTGAAGTTGGGAAAGGGCCGCCCGCTGCCGCTCGCTAATACCAAAACAGGCCAGTGCCGCCCGCACATATCGTCTAGCCCATCGCAAAAAGCGACTTCCTCCAGCGCCCACCACTTCAAAACTTCTCTCCACCAACGATCCTCTCCCACCTCAAACAGCCCTTGATTCGACCTCGAATCAATTCTTCATCGACCCGCAAACCACAAACACCTGTACGTATCGACGTCTGTTCAATTCCGTCTGCCCTGCACAGTCCCAAGACCGCCGCGATCCCACAAACCCCACCATTCTCTCACCTCATGCATTTCCAAGCAATTGAAGCTCACCGACTGACTGTGTGCCATTCCTTCAGACACCTCACAACAAACCCATCCTTCACAATGGACTACTCTCAGCAAGGAGGCCAGGCCCGTACCTGCTACAACTGTGAGTTTAAATCCCATTGAAGCCGAACAGCGCCGAGGCCTCACGACACACTGCTGTTCCCGCTATCTCGCTCGGCGCCCCACCAAAGATCACTCCGCTGGCGTCGCTCTCACATCTCCATTGATGGAGGTGCGCAGGACCTGGGGAAGCGCATCAACCGACAGCACAAGATGGGAGGGCCTTTCTGCGGGTGGCTTGTACAAAGCTATATACTTCGAGCTGAAAGCTTGCCATTGCATGCGTTTCATCTTGGTCTCGAGGCTTCCCCAGAAAAGCTGATCCGTCCCCCACTTCCACAGCCTCTCTTCGAGGCGTATCAAAAGAAACACTAGCTAACGTTTACTCTTGCGAAGGTGGCGACCCAGCCCACCAAGTAAGCCAGCAATTCGAATTCGCAAACCCACTTCCGCGGCGCCGTACTAATTTTCTCACAGGCCCGTGACTGCCCTACTCGTGGCCCGGCCAAGTGGTATGTCGCATCATCTTGAAGAAGTAATGGAGTTGAAGACTGACTGGAGATTAGCTACAACTGCGGTGGTGAGTATCCATGTCTGCAATGAAGTTGGCCAAATGAGCGTTTGACTAACATCACTTCCCACTCCAGGTGAGGGACACATGAGTAAGTCAATCCGTCAAGCTGTTCTCTGAGATTGAAGCTGACCCATTGTAGGCAAGGAGTGCCCCGAGGGACCCAAGGACAAGACCTGCTACAAGTGCGGCCAGCCCGGTCACATCTCCCGTGATTGCACCAACGCTGCCGCCGATGGTGGCCGTGCCCCTGGTGGCTTCGGTGGTGGATCCAACCTCGAGTGCTACAGAGTGAGAAAGATCCCTTGTACACATAGCAGCCAGGAACGCTGACACGAATGTTTGTAGTGCGCCCAGCGTGGACACATTGCTAAGAACTGCCCCGAGGCTGGCGGTTACGCACAGGGTGGCTACGGAGGTGGATCTTACGGCGGTGGAGGTGGATACGGTGGTCGCAGCGGTCAGACCTGCTACTCGTGCGGTGGTTACGGCCACATGTCTCGTAAGTTAAACCTCTTTGCTCTCCCCCAAAAAACACATGCTAACAGCAGTGTAGGTGACTGCACCCAGGGCCAGAAGTGCTACAACTGCGGTGAAGTCGGCCATCTCTCCCGCGACTGCCCCGCCGAGATCTCCCAGGAGCGCACTTGCTACAAGTGCAAGCAGCCCGGCCACGTCCAGGCTCAGTGCCCCAACTAGACGTGGACTTGCCTAGGTGCAGCGACGGATATACATCGACGACGATCTCACGACCTCTGAGTGCTGAATACGAAAGAGAGAACCCCGGGCATTGAAGAAAGGGTGGCGGCAGACGATCTGAAGATTGGCTTCGTTGTATTTGTGTGATCTGCGGACAAGTTCTCGGCTGCGCGACTACTCGATCTCCTTATTCCCTCCATGGCCATGGCTCCTGCGTCTTTCCTCTGAAGTCGCCAACCTCACGGCCAGGCGTATCTCCTTTGTTCTCATCGTTCTACCTGGGCCGCACACTCCCCGTCGGCTGATGGGGAGCACCAAAAACACTAGTGCTGCGTCTGCCGTGTCAGCGGTCAGCCTTTCGAAGATTGCAGGATCCGAGAAGATAGAGAAGACTTTGCTGCATTGCATGCCTCCTTTGATGTCAGATCTCTTTTGAGAAAGGGGCGGCTAACTCGCCAAGAAAAGGGCGAAGAAGGAAGCTTCATTAGTTGGGAAGAACCGGGCGAGTGTTGTCACCGTCCCTTCGACCTCCAGAAACCAAAAGTCGAATTTTGCGAGTTTCTGTTCCTGTGTGTTTGGTGACGTGATACTGTGACTAGAAATGAGATGAGATAGCACCTGTACTTCAGGGTGTGAGCGGCCTCTACTGTTAGCGGTTCCATTACGTCTTCACCTCCGGCCTTCGTCCCAGGTTTTCCTCTTGGGGTCGGCTTCATGGATGAGGGTCCGAGGGAGTTGGTGGTGAGGCGACAATACCGAGTTCCAGCTGTCTCGATCGAGATCTGGAAGAAGCATCTCCCTTTGAATTGCAACCGATGGCCATGTTTCTCGTTCTTGCAAGACAACATGCACTCGCCACCCCGGCAACAGGCTACATGCCAACCTGGCAGCACGCAACCAACATTCCCGCTTTGCTTGATTCTTCAGCTTCTCCAATTGTTCATCCCGTTCCGCGTCAGCATGCCGCATCGGATTAGGGTTTGCGGCCAGTTCGATGACAGCCGCGGCCCGCCCCTCCTTTAAGCATCAACCAGGCATCCCCGTTGTCTTCGCACGAGTCCTCACCCAAAGCAACGTCAAGACAGAGGACGCAACGTTGTAATTCCGATTGGCCCGATACAAGCATCCCCGGAGGTTAAGGTGTCTATTAATTGTCGCATGAATTGAGTTCAATGCTTCAGGTTCTCTACAACCCTACCATTTTGCATTTTGCATTCTTGATGGAGCGGGGAGCCGAGCGCGGGGTGCGGAGAGCTTCCCATACATTCGAAATTCGAAAATAATCCAAAGCTCGGTCGGGGCGACTCGGACGCAAGTTGGACGTCAACATATTATCAAAGCTCAGAGGGGGTCCACCGCCTTTTCCGAGGAAACGGTGAGGGCGGCTGGCGTGCAGCATTGACGGCGGTTGATTTAAATAAGTCAGTTCAATGCAAGACATATGGACAAATCTGGGTCAGGGCTTGGCGCTGCTCGCACCAAAAAGCTTGTCTTGTCGGCATTTGGACATGGTTTAGACGAATCCGTGCCCTGATCTACGCAACTTGAAAACATTTGAAGCCACTTTCTTCAATGTCATTCCTGGGAGTTGGCGGGGTTCCTGTTTGGCCTGGGAACGCGACTGAGGGCCTTTCGGTACTGTGTTCCAGGTACAGAATATGTTTATGCATGCTACGTGTACCTTTTGATGATGAACAAGCAGCAGGTTTACGCCCGGAATTGTTGGAGGTTTGGAGGGACTGGAGGCCGGTATACGCAGCCGAGTCATGACGTGAGGCGACGCTGCCAGCAAGGCACGCTGAAACGGCGAAATTGCGTCTGGGCGTCTGGGGAAGGGCTGCTGCTACATGTATTTCAAGTCATCTGGGGCTGGATGGACATTGACGTCAATTCGCGGCACATACATGTATCGCCGTCGCCCTGAGCACAGGCTTCACAAGTCCAAAGTCAAAAGCAAAAGCTGCGTGCCTCGCCCACAAAGTACATCATCAGGGCTAAGGCGTGTGGCGGCGCGGGCGAGTGTGGGGTACCAGCCGGCTGATTGGATACCGTCATTGTGCAGGGAGCAGAGGAGAGGGCTGGCCGAGTCCGCGGTATCGACCCAGCAGGCCAGCTAAGGAATGCTAAATGGGCTGAATGTGTTGGCCGAGAACACGAGGCAAAGACGATGGCCAGCCCGCAGTGTTGTTACAATCAACTATGTTGACGGCCATACTTCCTCCTCAGCCCCTTTCGCCCTACACCGACATCCTCGAGTACGAAGTCTTGAGTTGTCCAGTCTCTGTCCCGTGACTCGCCGAGCTCCTTGCAAAACAAAAAAAGCATCCGCCCTCCGCCTGAACCACTGGCCCGGGTTGACTGTTCGCGGTGAAAGTCAGGACCCTGGCTGTCACGCTGGTCGGGATACTAGAAACTGCTTCGCCGTGAAAGGAGACATCGCTTGCGGATCGTGATCACGCTTCCCTTCGAGTCAGGAAAAGCTGCACCATTGGCCCAGGTCCACGTCTGAGCTTCACCAACATTACACAATTGAGACCCAAGCAAGAAGTGCCGTCATCTCGGCTTTCTAGAACGACGCAGGTACACTTCTTGCTTTCCCAGGCCCCTGGGAACCGCATGTCGAATCCGTTGTGAGAGACGACAGGCCGCACCGACGAGGAGAATTGACTGGGAAAAGACGCTCGAAAACGATGGGTGATCAAGAGGCCGAGAGAAAGGAGTGAGTGCGAAGGATATCTATTCTGGGCCGCGGCCAGGACGACAAGACAACTACATGTCGGATTCAAGCACCGTTCCGTCTACCTCGACGAGAGGAGCGTCGGTGTTTGCGGTGACCACTACCACACTTGTCATTGCCAGTGTCTTTGTGGCAGCGAGGTTGGTGAGCAGGCTATGGGTTGTTCGACATACACGGCTCGATGATTACTTCATTGTCTTTGCCTGGTTTATTGCCTTTGGAGTTGGATTTGCGATCGACTATGGCACGAGTGTGGGATTGGGAAAACATGATAGCGATATCAAGGCCGAGTGGAAGGAGCCCCTGAGGAAGTGCGAATATGCTTTCTCTGTGCTTTATGTTAGTATACGCTGGTTCCAGAAAACTCGACATAACTGCTAATATCAGATCCAGAACCCGGCTTTGATGGCAACGAAAAGTTCTATCCTCATCTTCTATCTACGACTGTCAAAAAATACCATCAAACTCCTCCGAGTCGCATCCTATATTACGCTTGCCATCGTCAACATCGCTGGTATCATCCTAACCTTCCTCAATATCTTCCAGTGCCGACCAATCGATGCGATATTTGACGTCTCGTCAGAATCCAATACCCAATGTATCGGCTTGGTCAATCTATACCTAGCTTCTGCTCCAGTCAACGTCATCACCGACCTCGCCATCCTGTGTCTACCCCTCCCAGTTCTTACCGGAATGAGGCTTCCCCAGAGACAAAAAACTATCTTGGTCTTTACGTTCTGTCTGGGTATCTTCGTGACAGTTGTGGACGTGGTCCGCATCTACTACTTGCAACAAGCAGCTCTTGACGGGAGCGGCTCCATATCTGATACGGGATCAGCGCCAGGTCAAGAAGCCAACTTCGCTTGGAATGCTTCCTTGTCTTTGATGTGGTCGGCTGTAGAAGTCAACGTGGGAATTGTTTGTGCTTGTATCCCAACACTGAAACCCCTTGCCCGCCGAATTTCGCCTCACTGGCTGGACCATACAAATAGTGGAACATCACAGAGCCCAAACGCATACGCACACGCCTACGGAGCGAACCTCTCGCCCGTGAGGGCAACTTTCGACCAGGAGCCACCCCCTGCACATCTAGCTCCCGAAAGGGCTTCCGAAGAGCCCACTCTCAATATACCTCCCTCTCCCCATCAAACGGACGGAAATAAGGACCGGGAGCCACCACCCCATACCGATCACAGCAATGAATTAGGAATGAACTTGGTCGATTTTCTCACTACCCCTGAAACTGCCGAGACGGACCTCGTCCGTATGGCCAGCCAAGGCACCGCAAACACAGATAACAGCATCTACTTTGGCTTCGTCAACATGAAACGGCCCAAATCCATGCTCAAAACGCGCGGTGTTGAATCTCTCAAGTACTGTACCGCAGTTACCATTCTCTTCTTCCTCTGGGGCTTTTCCTACGGCCTCCTCAATACCCTAAATACGCAAATCGCCAAAATCACACAGGACACCACAGCGCAGACTCTCGGCTTACAAACCTCATACTGGAGCGCCTACCTGGTCGCCCCCTTAACCCTCGGCCAATGGGTTCTCCGAAAAGGAGGCTTCAAAGCAACATTTATCACCGGCCTCTGCATTTACGCCATCGGCACACTGATGTTCTGGCCCTCCGCCGTCCTCACCTCCTTCCCCGCCTTCATCGTCTCAAACTTCGTAGTCGGCTTCGGTCTTGCCATGCTCGAAACAGCCGCCAACCCCTTCATCGCTCTCTGCGGCCCCGAGGAATATTCCGAATACCGCCTCCTCCTCGCGCAAGCAATCCAAGGCGCCGGCTCCCTAATCAGCGAAGTCCTCGCCGAAGACGTCTTATTCCAGTCCGTAAGCGACCAACCAAGCCTCATCGATGTGCAGTGGACATACCTAGCAATCGCGCTCTTCGACGTCATCCTCGCGCTGTTCTTCTACTACATGCCCCTACCCGAAGCATCAAACGACGATTTATACGCACTAGCGAACCACCCAACCACTCGCCGTCGCAGTTCCTACCTAACTTTCTGGGAAAAGAATACGTTGCGGCAAAGTCTCAACTGGACCTTCCACATCCTCCTCCCCCTCGCCTTCACCGCCCAATTTCTCTACGTCGCCGCCCAAGAATCGCTCTCCCTCTACTTCTCCCCTCTCCTATCCGCCATCTCCTCTACCACACACCAGCCCCTTTCCCTATCCCGCGAATCCTATTCCCTCGTCTCCAAAGCCTTGTTCGCCGCCTCGCGCTTCCTCGCCGCCTACTTATGCTTGGTCGTCCCGCCTTCCGCAATCTTGTTAACTGTTTTTGTGGGAAGCATGATTACCGCGTTCGTGACCGCATTTGCGCCCTTCGCCAGCCCCCAAGCAGTCGCTGTTCCGGCGCTCCTGATCTTCTTCTTTGAAGGACCGATTTTTCCTTTGGTTTTTGCCATTGCACTGCACGGCCTGGGACGCAACACGAAACTCGGCGCGGCCATCTTGGTCTCGGCGACGAGTGGAGGTGGTGTGTTTCCCTGGGTTATGAATGCAGTCGCGCGGAGCAAGGGACGTGGTGTGCTGGGCAGTATGGCTGGCACGGGAAGTAATGCGACGGGTGGCGGAGGAGGAGGAAACGGCAGTACAGGGAAGATTTTGGCGATGCGGGGGACGAAGTTGGCGTTTTGCGTGGTGGGGGCGCTGTTTGCGGCGGGGTGTGTTTATCCGTGCGTGCTGAGCTATGTGGAGTGTTTTCTGGGAAGGAGAGGACATCCTTGTAGGAGGAATCGGGGAGGGGAGGAAGGGCCCTGGGGAGAGGATGTGGATAGGATTGGGGAGAGAGATTTTGGCAATGTGGACTGGAGGGGTGGGGCTGAGAGGAGAGCAAGGGAAGAGGAGGATGAGAGAACAATCCGCTTGGGGAGGAGGGTTGGACAGCGGTTTAGTCTGTTTATGGAGAAGGTGGAGGGGAAGCTCGGAAGGGGGAGTATTGCGAGTGCGGGGAGCAGCGAGATACCAGATACAGAACACCGGGAGACGAGGTGGGGCTCCACGGCTACGGCTTGTTGATTGTGCATGCCCCATGATGGCGTACATCAAATTTTTCGATTGTTGCATATAGTCGGCGACGTGGGCGGCGTTATATACCGGAGTTGCGGATATGGGCTCGGGTGAGATATAGCATGGATCTACGGATCTGCTTGGGGCAATAGTTTGGCATATTTGGTCTTCAGGGCGGGAGGCCGGAGTTTAAGCCTCTCCCAGTCGAGCGGCGTGGTGTCGAATTTGGACCAGCCGGCGACCTTAGACTTGTGCATATAGGATGGTATGGAGAAGGCTTGAACCTGGTATTTGGAGATGGACAAAGGTCAAGGAGTAACCTTGATCTATAGGTATCTAGAGGTGGACGGAAATCCCTAGACGAGTCATATAAATGCACTAATCTAATTCGTTGACTGATCTACCATCGTCACTTTGAAATCATGTGTCAAGGGTGCGCATATGAGTGAAGATCTGCTTGGCTACAGTTTCTAGAGATGATCTGTCATCTCCACAGTCCATCAATGCTCAAAGCAGCTTCGTCCGGGAGATCCCCGATATTTCTACCTACCTCATTGTTCTTGATGCTCCTGTGGTGCGAACTAATTATGTGCCAGAACCAGAGGACAATTGCGCACAACCCGCCACATTCATAGGCACAAAATAAAGCCTTGAAATTTCGCCCAGACCATTTGACGCCATATGCTTGCTTTGCCGCTCTTGATATATCCGTTCTGTAACGCCGGGACCGATTGAGGGAAGAAATGGGACGGGTGGTTCAGTGCAGACATGTAGGCGTCCCTGAACAAAGACATGCAAACTCGTGCTTCATGACCGTGGCCGTTGATGCTAAACTCGGAATCGGAATGATCGCTGTGAAAGGCAAACTATGCGAGGGGTATTGAAGAATCACATGTAGCGCCCGAAGTCTGTGGCGCCGAAGAAGTCTATGGTTTGGTCCGGGAGAGACACCGCATGTTGGCTCATATGGGGCGGACCGTGGTGGCTTTGATGCTGGGTATATTGAGGGTGCTGGTGCTGGTGCATTGGATTGTGGCCGTGGTGATGAGGAGGAGGTGCGTGCATGGGCGGTGGTCCTTGCTGCTGGTGATGCGGTGCGTGGTGTTGAGGCGGTGGGAGATGTGCGGGTGCGTGGCGAGGTGGTAGATGGGGTGATAGATGAGGATGCGATTGGCCACCCATCGCCTGGCCACCCATCGCCTGGCCGCCCATCGGGCTGTTCATCGACTGACTGTTGAGCGACTGACTATTTAGCGACTGATGATTTAGCGTCTGACTGTTCAAAGTCTGGCCATTCATCGCTTGGATGCTCATCGCTTGGCCGTTCGTCGACATAGGTGGCGGAGGGAACGACGACGATAGCTGTACGCTGGGGGCCATATTTTGAATTGAAGGAGTTCCCATTGGGGTGCCCAGCGGCGTTCCCATCGACAGACCCGCATCGCTCGCCTTCCGCTTCTTCGACGTTGGGGTCTTCTTTCCGGGCTTCTTGACACCCTTCTCCTTTTCCTCCTTCTGTTTCCTGCCTCGCACGTCGCGCACCACTCTTCGCACACTTGCTCTGCTCACGCCATATCGTTCTGCCAGCGTGCGCAGGCTCACATCGGCGCCTTTGCCTTCGGCCGCCGTGTTGATTCCTCCTCCACTTCCACCCAGTGCTCCGGCTGGCATCAGCCTTGCGCCCTCGAGGCCTTCTTCACAGCCTTCCATGTCCTTCTCGATATTCTTCTCCATCTCCTCGGTCACGATCTTGGGTCTTCCCGGGCGCGGTGCATCTTCGATATGCTTGGGCAAGATCCTGAAGTCCTTCGTACTGTCCCATCCTCGGCTCTGGGCCGTCCGCAGAATGCGATAGATGGTGCTGCGACTCAGGCTCAGGGTGCGCTTGATGGTCGACACAGGAGTTGGCGGAGTGGTGCTTAACAGCGTCAAGACCTGGGCACGAATAATCAAGTTCTGGACGGCGTTTGACGAGCCCGTCTTGTCTTGCTGGGCTTGTGCAGAAGGGGTCGAGTCATCGGCATTGTTCTCGTCCAAGTCACCGCTGACTTGGGACTGCGGCTGAGGCGTGTCGGCGGGCGAGTCGAGGTCGTCGTGGAGCGAGGTGTAGGGCGACTTGTAGGTGCTGGTGGGCAACTGGGCCGTCGGGGGATCCATCGTCAGCTGTGGCCTGGCTTCTGAGCGAAGCTTGCGGAAGCTTTGGCTCTTGCTGTCGTGCAAGAAGTAACGCGACAGACTGGACCGCGAGGGACAAGACCGCAGACCGCACCGGACTCCAGAAGGCTCATGGGCCTTGGCGCGACGCTAGTCGGACTTGGGACGAGGGATACGACGAATACGAGCCAGTGACAAGATGGGGCTGGAGGCGACTACTTTTCTATCGACGCGATACAGTGCTCAAATGCCATGATGATGGAATACCCAGCAACTTATCAAGGCTGGTGACCGCACATTCGCAGCCGGGGCACAGCGAATGGCATTACGTCTCCGATCCGACTCACCGTCCTGCCGGGGTTGGATATCGCCATTGATTGATTCATCGTTCTTCACCACCGCCAGAGGATTCGACTTCCGCTTCAGATGCCTGCCCCGGGAGGTGTTCGGTTACGTCGCCTCTGACTCCCCCTCTGCCAATCGCCGCCCGCCAGTGCCAGGCCAGATGCTGATCAGATGTAGTCGACGATGCCATCGGAGGAGCCGTCCCGATTCTTCAACTTTTGCGAAGAACGGCGGCCGGAAGGATGCGCGGTCATAGCGGTAGCAGCGCGCTCCAGGCGCGAGATACCAGCAGGCTGGCACACCAGTCAAGGCGACGATCCAGTGATCCGCTCGACTGGATCCGGGGTGCTGACAGCTGGCGGGTATACGTGGGACGGCCTATGCCGGTGCCATCTGCCATATTCTGCCTTGTCAACATCCTTCCCAGCCTCTGCCATGCTTACTATCAAGTTCACTAATCACCTTTACTCTACATTGCGTATTGGCATTGTTTTCTCCTAGGAGCAGTCTCTCCACTTCAAAGATCCAGAACCTGGCGATCCTCATCCGCCTTCACCACACAAGGAATTCCACCACGAGTCTCCCCTTGCGCCATAAGCATAACAGGATCTTTATTGCTGTACATACGCGTCGCCGGCGACCGGAGAATACAAAATGACATCCCGCCGTCCAGCGCATAAGAAGTCTCCACTCACTTGAAACACTGCTCTCCCAAGATGGCCGTTTCTCTCCCGGGCTACGAGTTCAACCATGTGCCAGCTACCTGCCATGTGGATTGTGGCCCTCGCAACTTAAGGTTGATCTGCCAACCTTATTGAAACTGCATCTCGTCGACTATAGCCTGGGAAGCGCCGCGGAACTCGGGAGATGCCACTTGCTGTGGAGCGTTGGGGTCCGTCGGCGTTTCTGGCTGACGTTTCACGGTTTCTTTGACCCTTAATGCATTGTTCAAAGTGGGAGCTTTCAGAACGCGGGAAATGATATCTGAGGAACAAAGAATTATGGGAACAATGCTGCACAACGGCCTTGAACAATACGGCCCTCGAGGCATATAAATGCGCCCCAAGGCAGGATCCAGGAAGTCATGTTCAACTCTTTTGAGTGTCCAACAATACATCTACCATCAACTTCATTACCTTCCACAACATCCTCATTGCAATCCCCTGCTATAATCCCAACCACCCTCTTCCGAAACCATGGCTCCCAAAATATCCCAATTCCTAGCTGACAAGCTCCAACAACACCGAGAAAAGAAGGAAGCCCAGGCTTCTCATTCTTCCTGCTCCACTCCCCTTGACAGCTGGCTTCAGCGACAGCGAGAAAGGGCCCAAGCAGAGCGAGAACAGGAGCGAAAGCAACGACAGATCCGCCAGGACAAAACGGCACGAGATCAAGTGATGCTCGACTGCGGCCTCTCGTCCGATACTCTTGCCTGCGACGCCATGCTCAGGCATAAGGCGCGCCAGGTCACGGAATCGATTGCAAAGGAAAGGCAGACTGTCCCCACTCAGTTCACTAGAGAGCAAGTGCTCGAAGACTGCGGGCTGGTCGACGGTACTAGTCTCATTGCTCATGATGAGAAGCTGAAGCGCGAGGCGCAACGGATCAAGAGGTCCATTGAGCGTAAGTCGGAACTTACACGGAGACTGCAGGTAGCCCTGGGGGCTGCGGAAGCTGCTGGTTGCCTTAGGGCCTCACAGAAGGCTACATCGCGGCGTCCGGTGGTTAAGTTCTAGTGTAAAGTTCTTCCTTCTTTTGTAATTGTATCTTCGGGGATGAGCAGGCTGGTCCTGGCATTCAAGGTAGTCTCTTCATAACATGCAATAGAGACTCATAATATACTATCTATTTCAAGAACATCGAAAGAATCAAAAAATAAAAAATAAAAAAGAGGGTTCAGTGAGACACTGAGAGTTGGTTCCAAAGATTGTGCGGCTTCGACGTACCGCCTTATACTCGTACAAGTATACTCGTACAGGGGTGTGGTGGCTGGGATTCGAACCCAGGACCTCTAGACCAGCTAGCGCTCTCCCATTGAGCTACCACCACCGATGCAGCGCTGTACCATCGAGCCGCGACTGCTGTGTAATTGTTGATATATAGCTCTCGCTAACCAAGCCTATGAAATCTCTTTGAGGAACTAGACCGGGCTCTTAGATGTTGAGACCGGACTCGGTAGTTTGGTGTTGCGGAGGGGCGAAGGTGCTTGATTCGGAAAGGCTAGCTAAGGGGGAGCTTGTATGTTCTAGAAGTCTAAAAGAGGCTTCCACGTGACTCACGCCTTCCTATAGCACTATGGACAAAACCCCTGATTTCCTTATAAACCATCTTGGAAGACAGCTATCTGCGGGGAGTTGGAGAGTCCTCAGTCTTCTTTCATACCTACGCGGTCCAGAACTTGTTTGGAAGCCGTAGCTAACTCTCTCAATAGGAATTCTAGGCTAACAAAGAGATCCAATACATTCCCACTTTTTATATTGAGCATATTATATACAGTCCAAGTAAAGTTGTCATAGTCAAAAAAGAAAAGGGCGATCATTAGCAGAACCCCAACCCAGGAAGGCCCACCTTAGCGCCGTGACTCCAATGCAAATGCAAATTCAAAAATCCACCCAACTATCTCTTTGACGCGCCAGCGCGCTATCGCTTGCCAAGCAACTCACCTAGTAGGGCGACATTGCATGACAACCGAAGTGGCGTTGATGACGATGGTTTCCCATGTGGTGGCGCGGGGACGACGGTAGGGGTCGCGGACTCTGGACAGCAATGAACTGGGTAGTCGTTCTCGGCGCAGCCGCACTGTCTCCACTCATTAGTGATAATCTTGCACATCCTAGCGGTGGAGGTGGTGACTTGAGAGTTGTTGTGGTTCTAGCGTTGAGGATTGGGGGTTGTTCTGAGTGTGGGGGAGACGCCGAGGATGAAGAGACACATTGGACACGATCGCTGGAGTTTCATAGCTGAGAGCTCTTGGGATGGTGGGCACATCTGGAGAGACTGGCTGGGGAAAATTTGTTTGGATACTGTTTTTCGGTAATAATGGATTGTTTATGGCACGTCGATTAGGACAAAGGCCATCCATCCTCCACAAATAAATGCACAACAATGGACCGGTAATTCTTTTGGAAGCGCACTCACAAAGACTTCTATTACAAGACATGGAACCTCACTGAACAAGGTGCTCGGGGCTCTATACCACCATATAAATCTTCCACCCGAACTCGACTCTCTTTTTCTCTCGATATCTCACCACGGGCCCTCCCAGCAAAACACCAGAACACCAACAATTCCTCAAAACAAACCACTAGCTTTCACGCATTTCATCACAATACGTCCAAACCAAGCTATCCAGTACCAGTCCCCAAACTATCACTCCTAACCACCATAAAAATGTGCCATTTCCTGCCCATCACGCTTCCCTGCACCCACACCACATCCGCTCTCTACCCCTGCAACACAACCTCTTGTCTTCGTCGTCCTTTAAGATACCCTGATTCCATCCTCAACAGTCGCTGCGAAGACTGTAAGTTCAATGAGGCTTTTAGGAACTTGGTTGAGGATGATGCAAGGAAGGCTAGATTAGTGGAGATCGAGAAGGAGAGGAATGCTGGTGCTGGAGTGGAGAATATAGAGGAAAAGAAGACGGTGACGTGGGATGAGGAGATTGATGAGGAGACGAGGGAGTTCTGGAATTAGACCTAGGTAGGTCAGGTTGAATGGGAGAGGAGAGGCTGGAAGAGCTCTGTGAGAAGTTTACTCAAGTCTGCTTTCTCGTTTGCTGTTTGTCGTTCATGTCAAGGAACGTGGTAGGTCTTAGAGAATTAAATCATCTTGGACATACCCACAATTTTTGTTTTCGGCATCGACCAAATAACTTGAAATGGTGATCAAATGATGGAATCAGACTGGTTCACTGGGCGGTGGAATGTTGGAGCAAATATCACGGTAAAACTTGAAGTAGTATTAGAGAAGTAACGAGCTTTCAATTTTCATCTATTTCTGAGCCCCAAAAAGTTCGGATATGATTGTGATTCCATCCTTACCTGTCAAAGGTACCCAACCATCCATCGCAAGCAGAATCATTGTCCTCGGCGTTGCTGCTGTCATCCAGATATACCCCATGGAGGACTAGGCAGTTGCCCATAGTATGATCCTCCTTAGCAAACGCGGCATTGTCATCTTGGATCTCCTGCAGTATCCGTTGTGACTCCTCATCATTCTCGATCTCCTGCTCTAATTCTTCGTCGTCCAGGCCATACATCTCCTTGAGCTCTTCTATAGTATAATCCACGTAGTCATCGTCGTAATTTTCAAACCATTCAAACCATGGAGTCTGGCGGCGAAACTCTCTGCCACCAGCAGGGCTTTTCGAGAGCTTAGAACGGTCATCTGTTGCAGGCTTATCCTGGTGCAACCAGAACCACCCCACAAATTCACAATCCGAGCGAGACCATATATAATCAGCTGGGCCCTTCGAGTGCTTGATTAGGTCTTCCGCGATGAGTTTATGCCAGAAATCCTCATCATCATTCGAGCGAAGCTTTTCCTTGAAGATCTCGTAGAGCGCAGGGAACCAAGGAACATCGTGGGCGCAAAATTTCAGGATAGCTATATCAAGCGGGCGCTCGACGAAGACCTCGTGCTTTCCACCCTTTTTGGGATCGTATAGTGGACGACAGAATTCTCTCAATCCCCCCATTCTTTCTTGTCCTCAGCTGAAGCCTTGCTGTATTCCTCGATACAGCTGGATAGATCTCGTGCCCAAAAGCGCTGTCCCGACACAAAGCGCTCCTTGCTGACTCGGGTGGAGAGCTCCATAATCTGAATGTCTATAATTCCACCGATGGAGATCTGGTAGTGACTGAAGAGAACATCCGAAACACCATGAATGTCGAAGACAACTTTGGGGATAGCGGAAGATTCGAGAAGAGCCTTGAGGGAATCTCCCTTCGTGTTTCGGGTCGAAAATGTAGCTTCACCCAGGCGGTAAACGTCTACTGCGTAGGTGTTTTGAGTAGGGTTGATGAACGATTGAAAGGATAGACGGGGGCCTCGATTCGGAGCGGCCAAGCTGGATCTCTTTGAAATCAATGAAGAGCGATAGAGGTTGGGTAGGTTGGCACGCAAGATTGTCTACAAGGCGGACAAGCCCTTGTACGGAGTCTATCAGAGTGATCAGAGAGCGTTGTCCTGACACCATTTCGAATAGACTCGTCGGAAGGCTGTGAGGTTGTAGCAGAGCTATGGAGAAGGGGGATTAGCCAGCTAGAAACGGTCCTTAACAGAGCTCAAAAGCCTGAGTAAGAGATGGCGGAACAGTTGAAGTGTAGGTTCTCAGAAGTAGCTGTCTGTCAAATCCATACTTTGGAGCTCATTCGAGAAGTTGACATATCTCGTCACTTAGAGTTCGCCCCCCTCACTTGAGTGAGGCATATCGGCAAAATCAAAATAACTTTCCATACTGTTCCATAGAATTCAAAAGCTAAGAACCTCATCTAACTTTAATAAGTCAATCGGTGCGGGGAATAACTTGGCACGATAAGCTAAAGAACTGCCGTGCGATATTAAGCAATTTGTCACCGGTAATTCCGGTGCTATTCTTAAAGTGTACGCACCTGATGGGAACCACATGTATCGCAAATATAGACAGAACTTCAGCAACCGGCCCTCTTATCCTACGCTTGGCCTCTTCTCAGAATGGCTAAGATCTTTTGCCGCTCGTCAGTCGTCAAGAAGTTTCCACCATCGCCAGGATCTTAAACATGATTGCAAATTCGAAACAGGTTGAATATGTAAAAGACTGAGGTGAGAGCGATACAAGACGGATGACAAGTAAGAGCTCTTTGAGTATAGCTACAAGGTGGAAATGGTCCAATGGAAGAGACAGCCACACAACGTGATCTAGATTGGCTTTGTAGATGCATGTCAAAAAAGTTTGCTAAGCACAATTGGGCGTCAATGACCTTAATACCGGGCTCTAATCGTCCGCCTGCATCGGGAAGCTATATGCAGGCTGCCCTTACTTTCAGCATTTGTGGGTTAGGACCATAAGTACCTGCGTGTCTTCCTCAGCTTCTGCTCGCCTGGGTAAGTTTCTGACTAGCTTACATCCCCTTACGACGTCGTGATACCCTTGATCAGCCAAATTGCACCATGTCGACGACTATCTTTTGTTGTTCATCGATAAGTGCGTACCAGGGGCTCAGCATCGATGATAGCGAACGCAAATTCGAGGCATTCATGCACTGGGCCGGGCTCCAAGCAACGGATATAACCCCGACTCAGACTGACAGCAGGAAATTCTACGGGCCGTATGCGGTGCAATTATCGAGAATCAAGCATCATAAGCATGACTTGACTGGGAGTTTCCCCTACTACTCGGGCCCCAGCAGGTATTTCACAGCTGCCTCGGGTGGCATTGTCCGTTTCGAAGAGGTCGTGGCGGATGCCATCATCGAGTCTGATTTCAAGAAGACAGAGGCGTAAGTGCTCCGCCATCAAAATTACTTGGAAGGTCTCACATCCTTACTTCACAACACATTTAGTCCCAAGTGTTTCCATTGCTCAGAACACGACAACTGGTATCAGATAAATGTGCTCCAAGAACCATCGGTCATACCAGAGTCATCGCTGAAACAGACTTCAACTTCACCTTGAACCACCGGCTCAAGCTTCGCTCGATCCGAAGGCACACGTTGGAAAGAAGGCAACAAATGGAACGAAGGCCCCAACTGGAAAGAAGGCTCCAACTGGAAAGAAGGCAAGACATGGAACTTTGGCGAAACCTGGAACTACAAACGCGAATGGAAAGAAGGCGCGCGATGGCGAGAGAACGAAGACGGCAGCAAGGAGGGCGAAAAGTACCACGAAGGCGAGAAATGCAGCGACGGCGAAGTGGTCGAGAAGATGACGCCGCTCGAGGTTGAAAAGAAAATGCTTGCGTATGGCTCCGAGAAGAGGTCGGGGGAAGCGGGGGAGCTTGCGTCGTTCGAGAAAGACTTTCGGGTACGCAAAGAAATTTCCCAGCCGTTTCCTCAACAAATGTTCCATCAAAACTCCGCGCTGCCACTCATCGGCGACTTTTCCTTTTCGCGACAATGTGCCCAGAAACTCTCTTCAGATACGTGGTTCCGAGCCGATCTCCCATCAAGTTTCGTCAAAACACGGATCTCCTGCGGCCGACTGGCTCAATGGTAGAGTATTTGACTTCGATTGTTGTATGATTACATAATCAATCAAAAGGTTGTCGGTTCGAACCCGGCGTCGGTCTAAAAGATTATCTCCGTTTGCTTTTTTTGCATTTTTCTCATCTCAATCTCCACCTGCGCACTTTGAGAAGGGTCGAGACATTTTTGTCGCCTGGGAGCCTACGAATTCGGATGATCGAACATGGTTCTTAGCATGACAATTAGAATATCTGGCTAACGATGGATATAGGAGCTCAAACATGCGCATCAAAGCTCAGATGAACAATGCGATGCTTCGATTCCAGAGCGGCTCAGAGCACTTGAGCGGAGTCTTGAGGTAAGTTTGCGCAATCCGGGGCAGCGAGTTTTATCTGAACTTTGGTAGGAAATCAAGCACGCCCAACAGCCGCAGTCGAGTTGCTGAACTCCAGTCACTGCTTCAGTAGCAGGCGATTTCAACTAGCCACCAGCCATCTGACTGCTGTCCCAGGACCTTGAGCTCAAAGCCAGAGCCGTCGACCATCTCTGAGTATCGTTGCAACATACCATTCGACATTTGTTGAGAATCTGTTGAATTTGGATGCTATGTAGTCTCCTTGAATGCGACACCCCTCGCTATGCATGTAATTCTCTCCTTCAGCGTGACTGAACAGAATCGAGGAAACTTGCTCTCGATCCCTACCCCTTCTTCCCACCCTTTCCACCTTTGCTTTTACCCGGCGCCCCTTTCGAAGCAGCACCAGCCGAGCCACCGGCCATCATGACCCTAACCTTACTCACCGGTACCGTATTAATAATCTCCTCCGGCTTCCACCCCTTAATCAGCTCCACCTCCCTCGGCCACATCCTCTCCACATCCCTCGCACTCTCATCCACCGCGCCCTTCCCGTTCGAATCACTAACCCACCTCCCAAGAATCTCCTTAACAGCCTTACCCTTCTTCTGCGCCCCCGGCTGCAATTTCGCCTTGTACTTGTATTTGCCCATTGCAACCCACGGCGCACACACCGGAATGGCCTCCAGGATTTCATCACCCGGAAATGGCGTACCAACAAAAGCGTCCAGACTCGTGGCCATCTCCTCCTCCGCCTCATCGGGCACTTCCACGCCCTCTTCGAGCATCAACTTGCGCACTTCCTCGTGCTTGGCGGTTTGTTGCTGTGTCTTAAGATGCTGGGCGCGGCGGCGCTCTTTGTGGAATGCTGCTTCGGCCTCTTTAGCCGCCTTCGCCTCGGCGTCTGCTTTGGCTTTGGCGAGGCCGGCGGCGGCACCGATGAGAGACTGTGCGGCGATGCGGTCTTCTTCGTCCTGGTCTTTGTATTTTTGGGCAATTTTCTTTTGTTTGCTCCTCTGGCCGCGCTTTGGTTGGGGAGGCCCTTTATTTTGGCTGGCTGCCGATGCTGGAGTGGACTTGCCCTTGCCTGCCTTGGTGGAGGGTACTGTCTCGATATTACCGGTGGGAGCAGTCTCAGCAGAGGTTTCTGCAAGTTTATCATCTTCTTGCGAATCCTTGATTTCAAGCTGGTTCACGTTGTCGGCGACCTCATCGGGACTGGCAAGTTCGTCGCTCTGCTCTCGACTTTCTGGGGAATCTTGCTGGCTGTCTTCATGGTCGGACGCATCCTCTGCAGCTGCTTGTGACTGTAGAGGATTTGGTCGACTCGAGTCAGAACGTCCATCTTCATCGCCGTTCGCATCATTGGGCGCCTGTCCATCATCAGATTCTTGATCGTCTGCTCCATTGTGTTCGGACTCATAGCCCCCGTCATTCTTTGCGTTATCATCTTCCACACTGGTCTCCGAAGTCGCCACAGTAGTGTTGGCAGATTCGAGAGGCGTAGAGGCGACGGTAGAAGCAGGATCAGCAACAGGCTCGTCGTGAATACGGTGTTTGAGGTGTTTCGCTTTGCTCTCCTCACTAATGAGGAACACAACACCAAATCCAAGTAACAATTGCGCTGGCGGTAAGAAGTTCTTCTCTCCTCTGACCATAAAACTACCAGCTGGAAGGAAATCTCCCGTAGGCGCTGACTTCGAAACCTGGTCAGCATTCACCCACCAGGCAGCCATTCCAGCCTTCGAATCCCAGGCGTTTGACGTAGCTACTGCCAAAGTCCCAGCTTGCGATAAAGTTCCCGCAGGAATGGGAGCATCCACCGAGTTGTTCCGGATGACGATACTTGCGGCGCCCTGTAGATCGGCATGACAATAGACGTCGCCCTTCCTCAGATACTTCTTGTACAAGATCTCGTTCTGCTGTGCATCCCGTCCTCCAATAACCAAGTAGCCGTCGGAGGAAATGAACCAGATGAATTTCTCAAACCACATTTGTCGGCGTACTGGCCGGAGCACAGCTTTCTCCTGCTTCAGGCCTTTCTTCAGGTCTTGCTCAATCTTCTTCTCTGTGCTCTTCAAGGCTTTCGTTGACGATTGGACAGTCTTCTGTTCTTTGGCAGCGGCTGATCTCTTCTGGTCATAATATTCACATGCATTAGCCCATGGCGTAATGCCCAGGTCGATATCAATGACCAGCCGTGTATCCTGAGGTCTTTTGTTGACAGGTTTCGTAGGCTTTTCATCCTCGCTATCAGACACGTCGCTGCCAGTTTCGTCCCCAGATTCTTCCTCATCGACTTGCTCCTCGCCAAGGAGGAGTGTAATAGTATTCTCATGCAGTTTCAGCGGCAGCTTGATGATCTCAGCAACCGGGTTATTGCGTTTCTGCTCAAGCTCAATCAGCTTCGCAATTTCCACCCAGTCCATACCTTGAGCAATAAGTCCGTTGACGGCATCCATTGCTTCCTGGATTCGCTCAACGTTGGCTTCAATTGCTCCGGCTTTGCGGATATTAAGTTCCTGCACCTCTTGAAGAGCTCCGACGCGCTTTTGCTGGTCGGCACGCGCAGCCTCCAGCTTCTTCTTCGCATTGATTTCACGCTCCTGAAGGCGGGATTCCAGCTTCTGCCCTTCAATGGAAGAGAAGAATTCATCAACGGTCGTATTGAAGCCCTCGAATTCCAGGATCTTGGATGTCGGATCATCCTCGAATTGCCTCGGCCGATACGGATGGAAGTCATCATAAATGAACTTCTGATCATCGGTTTCCTGCTGTCCATTTTTGGACACCTTGGCAATGATGTAGCCCTTGGCCGACTGAGAGCTTGTGATTTCCTCTACGACTCTCTGCGCCTCCTGGAATGACTTCAACAAGTCATCGAGTAGCTCATCTTTCTCGAGCATTTCGCTCGGTTTCAGCGTACTGTCAAAGCCAGCGACCAATAAGGCATGTTCGACCAATATTGGCGGATATTCAGTGATCGAGAGCGCCAGGGCCTTCCGTAAAGCATCACCGGGTTTCTTCTTCATCTTCTTCCCAGCTGTAGCCCCTTCCTCCCTATCCACTGCTTTCTTCAGAGCATCCTCCAACCGCTCCTTCGTCAGCGCTGGCACCCCCTTAGAGTTGTTTTTATTCTCCACATCATACTTCAGGCCAACTCTTAACTCCTCCTGCGCTTCACCCTCGTGCACAATTCTAAGCAGCGCAAGAATGGCATATTGGGCATCCGTCAGCACCACATTGCCCCCGGCGTAGAACTCCAGAAATAGCCTGTATTGTCCTCCGGAAAACTCGAGCTCGAGAATTCGGTCAGTGCCGATCTGGCGCACTGCAGTCACGCGGCGGGTCTTCAGGTATTTGCGCAAGCGCTGGACGAAGGGCGAAGGGAAGGCCGATGTGGTTCGCGCGAAGGAGGTAAGGTGGGTGCGAAAGCCCGAGTCGAGGAGGAGGTTGTGCTTCGTTGTTGGCGAGGCGAATTTCAGGAGGAAGATTTTCGACGAGAGGTCATAGATGTTGGAGAGGCGGAGAGAGACGAGGCTATTATGAAGCTCGTGGGCGATGACCTGGATGAATTAGATTTGGCTCATGTTGAAGATGGGACACGAGACAAGGAAGAATCGGCTTACCTTAACGTCCAGGGAAGAGAAACGCTGCTTCATACTTGGCAGTTCGGAAGATGAGACTCCAGAGTTTGGTGTTGGAAGTACAAAAATTGTACGTCGTGTGGGGTGCTTATGTTGTCGTTGACGTCAGTCCTGGCTGCCTACAAAAGCGCGGCGAACGCAGAAAATATAAGCTATTGGTACAAATTTAGACCCTCAAAGAGTTTCTACAAGCTGACAACTGACAAGCAGTTTAGCTAGTGATACTGCATACCGACGTTGACCGATTTCTCCAAAGCCACACGCAGTTAGAGTATTGGGTTGTTCATACTACTCTAGTAACAATTTTTGATTTCAACTACGGACTGGGATATCTGAGCTGCTTCCAGTCCTAACCATCGAGAGCCATCAAGGTATCAGTATCAACAGAATCCGTTCGAACCAGATACAACGACGAGTCAATATTGCAAGACGAGTGACAGTGACACTGAGTGACAACAGACAAGTGACAGCATTACTCGCTGATCGGCCAACTCCGAACCATTGATCGCTTGCAATTGCTGCATCATGATCGCACGACTGGACCCTGAACCCCAGATTCTCCAGCCTGCAGGAACTCGTGTTCTCGGTCCATCTATCTTTAGTCGATCCAACTGATGATTTTGACATTCTATACAATTCTGAGTTTTTGTTGCACGTCGTTAGCGCGCTGGAGCTTTAACTCCTGAGTTACACGCTCCTTCGAGAGACAATAATGTCGCGGAGTCAACTCTCCGCGGGTGGCAAGGAGGTTTCTGTCCGCTCTTGAGCCAAACGCTGTAAGAAGACCGCCCATATCTAGCCTATTCTCCATTGTCACAGGATCTGGACCCTGCTCTACGAGCCCACTGCGCCCCATGATCCGGTCTACCCATCTTATGAGCTTGCGGCTGTCAAGTTCCAGATATAAGGTTTAGATCGTCAGATGACAGTTCCTTGCGCCTGCGTCCAGAGATCAAGCGTCGCTCATGATCTCATCTCGAGTTATACCAAGCTCATACTGCTTCTCGAAAACTGCGCATCCTGAAACGTATGTCTCTTCCAACTGCATACCATGTATATTTACAATGTGGTGTCTCCCGAGCATCAGCGAAGCAGGCAAAGCGAACCAACAGACAAGTCTCCAAACCTGAGGGACCCACGAACGACTCTGGACTCAACAGCAATAGTACGTGGCGTACAAGCGCCCCCCAAGAACTCATTGCCTACAACTTGGCGCCATTCTTCCTCCTCGACTCCCTCTCCTTATCCCTCAACAACCGCCGCAAGATCTTTCCACTCGGAGACTTCGGAATGACATCAATGAACTCGACACCTCCCTTCAACCACTTATGTCTCGCCTTATGATCCGAAACATGCTTCGAAATCTCCTTCATGACCATCCTGTCGTTCTCCTCCAATCCGACGCTGTTTGACTTGACGACGAAAGCCTTGGGAACTTCTCCAGCTGCATCGTCATCAACTGGGATGACTGCACAATCAGCAACGGAGGGGTGTGTGAGTAGATGGGCTTCGAGTTCTGCGGGAGCAACTTGGAGGCCCTTGACTTTAATCAGTTCCTTTATGCGATCGACGATGAAGATGTGTTCGTTTCCGCTTGGTGCGACGCGGACTACTGCTTCATCTCCGGTTCGCATCCAGCGGCCCTTACCATCGGTGTCCTCGATGAAGGTCTCCTTGTTGGCCTTGTCGTTGTTCAAGTAGCCGAGAACCACTGAAGGTGACTGGACGACTAGTTCGCCGGGCTGGTCGTAGCCAGTGATTTCGGTGCCTTCAATTGACACAATCTTCGCGGTAACTCCGGGGATCAAGCAACCGGATGAACCAAACCAGATATCTTTCTCGCTGGAAGAGCAGACCACGGTAGAAGTTTCAGTAAGTCCTACATGTTGTTAGTGTTTAGCATGTATGAATGCATTAGATGGACTGAATATGCGTACCATAGCCTTGTCTGATTTTCCACTCCGGATGCTGGGCTTGCAGTTCTTCTGCCGTCTCACGACCAAGCGGTGCGGCACCTGTAAAGACAGAGATGACGCTACTCATATCATATTTACTAAGAACCGAAACGTTCTTCACCATTTGGATGATGATAGGAGGAACCTGCCTAAAATTAGAATGGATTCCCCTATATTCGGAACACTAGACACAAAGGACTTACCAGGTAAAGAGTGTTGATCTTATTCTTGACGATCGCGTTGAGGAAATGTTGCATCTCAAACTTTGGCAGCACGACACATCCGTCGCCTCGCCAAGTACCAGCTTGTGCAATGACGACTAAGCCGTAAATGTGACTGAAAGGTAGTAGACCGAGCACCACATCTTGTCTCTTCTTTCCATTCACGATGGTACGACTTGTGTCTTCATACGTGCTGATTTGTATGATATTAGAGATCACATTCCGATGAGAGATCATGACTCCTTTCTATAGGATAGTCAGTATCCTTGCATCACTGGGCCAAAGTGGCTCAAAACGTACCGGAAGTCCTGATGTTCCACTCGAGTAACATAGATAAGCCGTTTGTCTCGCACCCTGGCCCTTCTCCCACTTCAATGGCTCGATCTTTGGCGCCTTCTCGCCATCGGCGACCAACTGGCTCACAGTCTTGAGTGGTGCGTCTTTATCACCTGGCAGCTCTAGAAGATAGATCCGATTCTCGGGAATGCCCACAGTCTTGCAGGCTTTGATGGATGTTTCCAAAAGAGGCCGGCAGGTGAAGAGCACTTTCGCTCCCGAGTTCTTGAGTTGATATGCAAGCTCATCCGCAGAATATGCCGCATTTGCGGGTGTCGCAATACCGCCCAGACGATGGGTTGCGTAGCAGAGTGTCATGGTATCGACCTGTGGTACAAGTCAGCATATCCTCCGCGGGGTATTGATATCATGTCAGGACCAGCTTACAGTGTTCAAGGAAAAGATACCCAAGACTTTATCCCACTCAGTTCCCCCATTTGGCGACCATCCAAACTCCTTAGCAAGCGCTCGTGCCAGAAATTCTGTCCTCTTCACCATCTCTTGGGCAGAGTAAGTGCGCCCGGTGATGCCACATGTGAACGGATTCTTAGATTCACTTAAAGGTGCTCGCCCGTACTTCTCATCTAGCATGAATTGGTCAATTGATACCGTGTCCGGAGGATCTGTACATCGTTTGTTAGCGTTGATACTTCAGAGCTGTCTTCTAACTTGCGCGCTGCGCTTTGCAGACTTGCGATTGAATGCTAAGATAGTAATTCCAGGAACACAGTGACTTACCCACGGGCATCTTCGGCACAAACTTTGGAGGATAGAAAGGCATGATGGTGATGATCTGCTGCTCCTGGATAGTCCACGCCACAGGTACTTTGAGAAGCGAGCGTGTATAGTCTCAAGATCGCAAGACTCAAGCACTCGAAGGAGGATACTAGACGGGAAAGAAGTCTAGGAAAACGTGGGGAAGAGTTGCTATGTTCTCTTCGGTTCGGTTGCTCGCTCGTACCGTCGTACGTGCAGTACATGTAGTCAATGCAACAGTGAGAAGAGCAAATGATGCGGTCTCTTTTGACTTTGACGACAGAAACGGAGATGTCGGAGGACGGAGACCACGCGGAGTACGAAGACTCGACGACCCCAGTGGGCTGGTAGCTTTTGGTTACCCCATGAATAATGTAACTAACCTCGGACTAGCAATGATATGGTAGATCCCGAGGGAATTCGGCGAACCGACTACCGAAGAAGAAAGCAGGGGTTTCTTCTGGAACTTCAGACTTGGAGGAAGTCCAGATTCTACAGCAATATAACCTACCTTGAACTCATCCTATACGAGTATACAGACGGGTCTTCCATTTGTTTTTGCTCTAGGAAGAACAAACAATGCTGAACTGTGACAGGAAACTGGATAAGGCCTTAAGTAGGAATGTAGTAGCAGTTCAATGGAATGACGACGCACTCGCAGCCATCTGGCCAACTACCCCACAAAACAAGTCCGAGCGGCTGCGGATCCGGGACTGGATCTAAACCTTCCCCCCATTTTGCGGGGTTAGGCAAAACCTTCGTCCTGCCGAGGTACTTGTAGACATCCATATTGGAGCAGGATGCACAAAATATGCTTCTTTTTGTCAGTAGAATAATATTGATCAGGTTGCTAATACAACTATTAACATATCCAACGCCTTGAAAGTATACATGTAAGAAATATCATCAAGAAACACCAAGCATAACAGCGAGATATCCCCGTCACTGCTGCCCTGAAGCCCCCCTTGTACTCTAGGCTCTGCAGAACATCGGAGTCCAACTTCCCAGACCCGTATAGTTTCGTCGTCTGACCCCGAGAAATTGTACATAAATGTAGATACTGGCTTGCCTACCCATGTGTAATAAGAGATATAATATTCCAAAATACTCCAGTCATCATGTTCTTTGCTCGGGCCGAGGAATCGGTTCATTCGCCATTCGGATATGTTACTGCAGCATCCCAGGATCCGAGATTTGAAGTCAGTGCGTTCACCCCTCTGCTTGGATCTGTGGCGGTGCTGTAGAATATCTTGGGCAACTTGATGGATCATGGTGCACTACACCGTTACCGTGTATGCCAAATCTGTCAACCCGAAAACGTGGACATAAACGTAGAGGGCAAACACAACCTACCTAACCTTGGCTTTGGAAGTAAGTTCTCGTGTAACTGATGTGGCTGCAGCTCAAAACTTAAAGCTCCACGGTTTCCGGGTTGCGGATGGGACGAATCAGCGATCGAAGAGAGCCGCTGAGTCATCATCCCCACATCACAATTGTTGCCATCATGGAAGTCTTCAGCCGCTGAAACCGCAAGGTATGCAACATGAAGAAGCTGACAGTAGCCACGCTTCATTCCCCTATCCGCACGATGTCCAGGAACTGAGGGGCAACGACTGAGCGGCCGGAAGTAGCTCAAAGCACTGTGTCTTAACCGAATTGATTGACGCTGTCCTGCTCCAAAACAAGTCAGCATCATCTTCGCCTTCCAACCTTTCAACTTGGACACCAATCGATGCCCATCGGTGCCGGCTTCCCCCTTGAGTCGTTCATCCATGGACCATACTCAGGTGATAGGAATCTACGGCTTGGATACGAAGGATCCTTCATCGCCCTGACTTCCCTGTCCTTGACTAGGGCAGCTTCGCATCTTCGTCGCCCTTTCGAGATGTCACATCAGTTTGAACGAGCAACTTGGGCCCAGTCTCACCGGGTGGGCAACTTGGCACCCCTGCTGACCAGCTTCGCCCCCATTCGAACTGCCGAATGGGTTTGGGTGGGCAACTTGGCACACTACCGACCAGCTTCGCCCCCTCGTCGAACTGTCGAATGGGTTTGGTCAGGCAACTTGACACCTGCTGCCCAGCTTCGCCTCCCGTTCGAATTGCCAAATGGATTTGGATGAGCAACGTTCCCCTGCGAAGTCCGAGGGGCGTCATGAGATGAGGCGGAGATGGGACAGATAACAAAGATAACGCCAGGTTTCGGCAAAAGAGCTCAGCATGATAGTCCAAAAGACCCCAACATGCAGTCTCGACGAAGAAGCATCAGTATATCGAGGAATGGGTTCCATCGTCTGGTATTGCGAAGCCACACGACCCTGGATATCAAGAAGCCCTTGAACCGCACTTCCACAACGCAAAACTGGACAGAGATCTCCATGTCCACAGAGCTGGCCAGAGCTGACCTTTCAGGACAGACCTTCGCTGCCTGTCAGATCAGATCTTCTTCGCCTTTCTGGGCACGGAATAGCATGGCCGTGTACAGAATTCGAATCTTTCGAACGGAAGACGGCAGTGTCGTGGGGTTGAGGGTTTGAATTTGAATTTGAAAGGGCCAGCCGGCCAGTATTCATTTCCGGATCAACAACCCCTTTCGCAGGTCATTCTCGATACAGTATGTCTCTGGACTGCTCCTTTCGATCGAAAGCCAGCTTCCAGACCGTCCACGACCTCAGTATCGTGCTGGGGACTTATGGACGACGGTATCCGTTGATGGTGTGGAGGTCCCCCGCGTCCCTCGCGAGCGAAATAGCCGTCCGGAATCGCCTTTTCAAATCGGCAGAACATAGACGGCATTGTCGATGTGCCAGCTACCGGAGCATCAAGGCTTCCCTGCCGGGATCCAAATTGGGGAAGCGCAGCAACCGGATATCGATTGTACGGAACGTAGTGTCTTTGTCTTTGGGCTTGTATGGCAAATGGTTTGCTCAGGCTAAGCCCCTTTTCTTCTTGTCGTGATCGCGTCTCCTTTTCTAGTAGGCGCGCCGAATGGACTGGAGCTGGAAATGGGCTGGCCAATGGCTAGTCCTTTGACCAGAAATTCCTGACAGATGACGCGACGTCTCTGTCCTTTTCTCGTGCCCGCTAGCAATCTTCAACGTCCTTGTTTTCATCTTCTTTTCCGCCTTGCTGAAATTTTCGCGTTGGGGTCCCATGAATGTGGATATTTGCTTGCTGCTTTGTATACCTGTCTGGTGGTCAGTCAAGGGCTATTAATCATCGGGCAAAGATACCAGATAGAGCATCTGATTCGATGCCACCTGAGATTGATACTCAGCTGAATAAGTCGTGCACTGCCTGTTGTCAGTTCGGCGCGTGGTTGATGGTGCGAAGTGCGTGTTCAGCTTGTTGCGGAGTTTGACGCGAGTTGATCCCAGACTTTTAGTGAAGCTGCACTCCACTGACCCGTTTCGGCACAGCTGATATATTGCGGGAGCTTGTCGTTTACCCCCTTTTCTCTTACTTGATTGAGTCCTGGCCTACATGGAGACACGCTGCCATACATACCAGTTGACAAGTGATGACTTATTGTTTCCACAAACAGACATGCTTGAACGTCATGGTAGTCCTGTGTTTCTCATCTTTTCATAAATATACTTGAGCACTTGTCGGGTTTTTCAAGCCTTGCAGATACTTCCGAGATACGAAACAAGCATCCCAACTTGTCTACATCACATCATGATGATCCAGTTGTCCTGATTTCTGAAGAGACTACAGGTTACAGAAGCTCAGAACTTCTCTTAGGGCCTGAGTTTCCCGTAGTTTGGCATTAACGCAAAACTGTAAATCCAGTCTCAATACTTGCAGACCTTTTCAGATACTGGTCAAAGATCAAGCTCCACATGCTGGATGCTGCTGTTGGATGGGAAGCCCTCCTTACAGAGGGAGAACACCGGAAGCCCTCCATCATGCTTGCTCGCACGATCTCACTCCTGTTGAACAAATTCGACGCAGGAAGCATCCTGCTCGGACGATTGGGCGGTGATGAAGCTGCTCCCGGGCGAAGATATCTTGAGGTCCTGCCCTGGGTGAACGTCTTTGGGTGAAGCTGCTCCGGCCGAAGATAGCTTTAGGTCCTGCTTCCGGGCGAATATTCCCAAGCCAGGGCTCGGCACAGTTGACCGCAGTCCGGTCCAAGAATCAAACTGGAATCGCGGTTCAGTCAGACTGCTGAACCGGACCGTGGCCGTAGTTTGAAATTTGTACGGCTCAAGTGCGGTCCTATATTTCCTATGCCAAACCAAGCTGCCACGGTCGGCCGCGGTCCAAACTGCGGTCCATCGCACCGTTCCGAGTCCTGCTCCAGGTGAAGTTGCCCCCCGGCGAATAACTTCCGGTGCAGCTACTTCCGGGCGAGGATACCTTTAGATGCAGCTACTCCAGGCATCATCACCTGCAGGTGAAGCTGCTCACGGTCGATGATGCTGGTAGAGTCGAAATGCGGGCGGGTGAGGATCACTGCTGGGCTACCATGAATTGGATCATCAGATGGCAATTCTGCTCCACGGAAGACAACCACAGATAGTGGTATTTTATTTCTTGAATATTATATACATTGACATTTATTTAACCATATTTTCCAATTATTCCAAAATGATCTTCCACAATCTCCATCTGCCCCTCCCATCTGTCCTTGGGGCAGCTCGTAGCGAGCCAATGACGTGACAGGAGACCCCACTAGCGTCCCTGCCAGAATGAACAAAAACGAGTCCTCGATCTCTTCTCCCCATTCTCCCTCTTCCTCTTTTCTCCACCCTCCACATTTTCTCCATCTCCACTCGGTGGTCTCCCCCGACCATCCTCTTTGTTCCCATCAACATTAACTCGACCGACCACCAAGACTTCGCCTTAAGCCATCTCCACTCCGAGAACCAGCAGCAGTAAGTTGAATCTATCTCCAGCCCAAGCCCCATCCTCGCCTGCCCATCCTCGCACCTTGGTCTTGCAAGGAGCACTCGAGGAGTCTGTCCTTGGTGAAGTCCTGGAGATCGAGCTCAAAGTTTGAGTGAAGCTGCAGAGTTGCAGCATTGCCATACCTCTCCACCAGCTCTATCCTTGCCTGCTGTCACCACACCAAGGTCATGCACAGCCTGCCACTGGTATGCTTTGCTTCCTTGACCTTGAGACTTCCTGGAGATCGAGCTCGAAAATTGAGTGAAGCTGCAGAGTTGCAGCATCGCCATACGTCTCTACCAGCCCTATCCTTGCCTGCTGTCACCGCACCAAGGTCCTGCACAGCCTGCCACTGGTATGCTTTGCTTCCTTGACCTTCAGACTCCCCTCGAAACGGACAATGGAATCCTTTGAGTTCTGCGAAATGAAGTGTTCTGCGTCCTCGAGGCTCCTCCCTGGGCCCCTCCATTTCGAAGCTTCAGACGCGTCCAGGAGACATGGGATCCGTGCACCTACGCGTCATTTGAAGCTATCTCCAGCACCTTCCAACCTCGACGCGTCTCACTCTCACACATCCACCTTCCTCCAATATCCAACTCTTCTTTGTTGGGATACACAATCAGTCTGCACGACCAACTAACACTCTTCTCTTCTAGGTCTTGCCGACGTTGATAGACCAACACTCTATCCTCATATACTCATAACCCACACGACACACATCATCTCTCCTTTCATCCTCCTAACGCGATAACCTGAGATACATCTGCAACACAGCAAAGATGTCTTCTCTTCCAACGCTCCATGACCAGATTGGTGGTGGACATGTGCAACAGCACGACATGATGGATCTCATCCCCAGCACTCCTCCTGGACCCCCTTCAGAAATTGATGAGGAGTTGGCACTGCCAGAGAACGGTGCTCCCTCGGCAAAGAGACGTCGTTACAACCTCGCCGCAAACTTCATTACCCCCGATGAAGCTACCGGTAAGGCGATTCCTAGTGACGATGCGTCTCCCCCCGCCTCTCCTGCTTCTCCGGCGGTTGCTGCATTTGAATTAAAGGTATGTCATGCCAGTGTCCAGCATTGATGATGGCTGTGAGTGTGAGTACTGACGTGTTTGCTTTAGCACAAGCGCCGTAGCGCCCGACTTGCAGCAAATGACAACAATGACAGTGAAGTCAACGACGGGGAAGTCAAGGATGGTGAAGTCAAGGATGGTGAAGTCAAGGATGGTGAAGCCAAGGACACTGCCAGTCCTGTTCCCTCCGGAAGTCGCATTGTGTTCCGTCAGACGACTCTCCCCTGGTCGAATAACACTGGCTCGGTCGAAGTTGCTCCTGCCAAGAAGACCCGGTCTGCCAAGAAGACCTCGTCTGCCAACACCCTCTCCCGTATCTCAGTCCAGGATGGCAAGCCAGAGCCTGTTGGCCAGCCTTCAGTTTGGTCCGACAGACGTCAAGGTTTGTGCGAAACTTTGCCTGCATACAGGGCGTACCAGTCGGGTGCGTACACGCGCCAGGGCATGGTATACGGTCAGATGGTGAACGAGGAAGCGTCTGCTCTTGACTACCTGGACCACGAAGTCTTGGTGACTAGGCTGTGAGTGTTGCTGTTGTGTCTGCTATGCCATGAAACTGACGTTCGATAGGGGTGGAGGTCGCGTCAAGAATTCAGCCACTGGCAAGATGGTGTCGAACGCGGACCAGAAGCACACTGCGATTACCGATGCATACAAACATTCGATCGTGGTCCAGCAGAAGGTGCTTGTGATCGTCGGTAAGTGGTGTCCCTGCATGTGCGTCAGCGTCTTGATCTCTTTCATGTCTGACAACGTCCAAGGCCAGGGATATGCAAAGTCACCTTCCAAGATGCCACATTATTACAACATCCTTGACTGGTTCCATGTGACCGATATGTGGTGTGATAAGTCGACTGGATACGTCCAGTACCTGGTACGCTTCGAGAAGGTCAATTTGACTGCACAATCTTGGTGGGCTCCGGTCGGCTCAGACGCGCACCACCCATCTGGGAACGGCGGATCAGTACAAGTCCTGACACACGAGTGCATCGATTGCAACGAGATGCACAAGATGGTCTACGACCAAGGTTGGGCGTGCTTGAACCGAGACTGCAAGTCGTTTTTCGACTTTGGGCCCGATGTTGATGTCGCAACTCTGACATTGAGTGATGCGTTCCTCAAAGAGCGCACTGCCTACAATGGCGCAGCCGTCGGTCCTCTGGCGCCTCCTCTGCTGACGATGGAGGACGTTGCGGCACAAGATGGCTCCGGCTATGAGGACAAGTGCTCAAAGGGCATCGTCTGCCCAAAGTGTGGCTGCTGCAGCCGCCGCATTGCTTGGAAACAGTGGGCGTGCGAGAATTCGACCTGTGACTTCGTTTATGCTCTCGAGATGAAGGAAGTTGCCGCAGACACAATCCTCACTCAAGACACCACGAAGATTCCGGGCACGCTGCGCTCGAAGAATCACCCGGAGTTCTTTAATGGTGGAATCCAGCATGTTCGAAAGATGCTGGGTCTTCCATCGGCTGATGGATATCTCGTCGAGAAGTACGTGATCCCTGGTCTCACGCCAGAGAAGCCGGCGGGTGTCGTTGTACATTTCAAGGCCAATGCCGCTATCAACAGCCTGGCAAATGGACCTGACGAGATGTTTGTGAGCATGCAAAGGGGAGACTTCGGTCTCAAGCGGAAACCTGCTCGTCAAGGCGGTTACCCTGGTGAGGTTTTGACCGATCACTGGGCCACAAACTGGGTAAGTCAGCTCTGAAAGCGATCAAGATCGTTCCTGGAAAGATCACTCACTGACTATTTGCAGGGCGCGCCATACAAGTACGGCGTGGTTGTCGACTCGAAGGCGTTCGATGATGCCGACCCGGTCATTATCAAGGCGCTCAAGCGTTTGACATGGGCTGGAAAACATGCCACTAAGTTGTCTGCCGTCGTGTTCGAGAGCTCCTTCCAACCATTCAATGAGCTGCTGTCGCTGGGCTACTTTGAAGATCACAAGATTGGGGTAAGTTTGACTTCTGCTGTTGTGTGGTGCCGCGTGGTGCTGCGTGGTGTGGTGTTGTGTTGTGTTGTTGTGAGAATTGACGATGCTGACTTTGAACAGTACCACGACGATGGCGAGAAGGAGCTTGGACCGACTGTTGCTACCCTTAGTCTTGGGGGTGCAGCCCATATGACCATCCGACCCAAGCGGAGGTCTCCTATTGGAGGTGTTAAGACCGGAAGTTCTAAGGCTTACAAGCCGGACGTTCTCCAGATGGTCTTGAACCATGGAGACCTGGTCGTCATGCATGGCGAGGATATCCAGAAGGATTACGAGGTCAGCGCCCTTCCCTTTCCTTGATATCTTGCTTGCAACACTCACTGTCTTCTTTGCTCTGCATACGATCCTTTGTCTTCCACATCATACTCTTTGCGCCAGGAATCCATGACTGACTTTTGCTCTTTAGCATGCTGTGACGCCTTTCGGTGGCCTGCGTTTCGCCCTTACCTCTCGCTACATCATTCCCGAGCGTATTCCCATACGTGAGCGTGCTGAGGCCATGCGCAAAGGCACGATCCCCAACATCGGTTGGGAGTACAACGGCCCCGAGGACCTTCACGACTGGCCTGCTCCCGTCGTCCCTCATGTCCCTGTCATCACCCTTGCCCCTGTGGTCCCCAACTAGGCCACGTCACTACATCTACGATCATGAATGGTACATACTTCGACAAGCATATATATACCGAGCGTGGATGATTGCACATGGGTGGATTGACAGTGGGGGATCCTGAGTTTTTCTACATTGCGGTGAGGTGGCAGTTTCCATTTGCAAGCTGCCTTGCGCAATATTTGCTATTTCTTATCTTTGTGTTTTTGCGGATCTTCATTGGTAACTGGGACAAATATGTCATCACGTTGCATGAGACAAGAATGGGCTTGCAGGTTTCCTTCAGATATGGGTCACAACGGACATGGGTTTGCGCGGGATTTGATTTTTCGGTGGAATAGGGTGGCGTTGCGGCTTAGCGCCATGATACCCTGGGTTTGCTCTTCCTTTCAACCGGTTGCTTTCAGATAGGCGCAAATGCGCAGATACTTATTTCAATCAAGGCTGCTTTGCTCAATGCTCATCAACAAAGTGGACTTGAATGGAATTGTGAAGACATATGCCTCGACGTGACTACCAACAATCCAACATGCTCAGTTCCGAACTCCATGGACTTGATGATCTATCTTCGGCACAACCAAGTCATCACTTCAAGTTCTTTATCATTTATATACGACACGTCTGCTATTTACAGGTCCTCTCCATATACAACAACAGGTAAGTGCTCTTGTGCTATCCACGTCCCTCAAACACAACCAAACCTTTCCTCCCCCCTCCTCACCAACCTCACAGGAATATGCTCCGGATGAATATTCAACGTAATAACCGTCTTCGCACCTTTTATCACCGCCCTCGCCCGTTCCTGGGCTTTCCCATATACCCTCCTCCTATCCTCGTCCCCCATCGCCTCCACCTCCTCATCACTCGCCCACTCATCAACAGCCAGCTCCAACGAATACTCCTTGAATACCGTGGCGAGGGTAGCCACCACCTCGACCTGCGCCAGCCTGCGTCCCAAACAACTCCTCACGCCATCGCTAAATGGCAGAAATGCACCAGGAGCAGGCCTATACAGCGATGCATGTGTATCATTCCCCGTAAAGCCGCCCAACTCTTTCCCCTCATCCTCGATATCTTCCGGCATCCTCGTGTCTCCATTCACCGGCTTTACGCCCTTATCCGCACCTGCGTCGGTACTTTGTAGCCACCTTTCAGGAACGAAATCGTTCAAATCCGTAGCAGCATCCGTGCATTTACTCGCTCCCCTACTGGGCCAGTATTTCGGATTCTGATGCGCACCCACGACATTCAAGTTGATATACGCTCCCTCCGGCAACACACGTTTCTCTCCATCAATAACCAAGGTCTGATCTCCATTCGCGACAGTTTTTGGGACAATGATAACCGGTGGAACCAGTCTCAATTCCTCATTCAGCACAGCCCCAGCCATGCCGCCCAGCAGTTGATTAATACAGCTCTGGTAGTTCCACTCGCTCGGCGGTGCAGAGCCAAAGATGGTGTCCAGTTCGGCTTGCAGGCGCCGCTGCGAGGACGGGTACATGGCGAGTTCCATGAGCGAGAAGTGGATGCTGTTGGCTGTGGTTTCATGGCCGGCGATGAGCATCACAAAGGCGTTGCCGAATATCTCGCTGTCGCTGAGCCCGCCTTCCATAATGCTGCCTTTCTCGACTTTGCTGCCGTATTTGCTGCGCACGAGAGATCCCATTATGTCCATGCCTTCGGCTTGAATTCCAGAACGCGCCTCTTGCACTTTTTGCGCGAACATCTCGTCCATGTATTGGCGCCAGTTGAACCAGCCTTCGTAGGCGACTTTGGCATCTTTGAGTGGTATCCATTCTGCTTGTTGTCAGTTTCCGCATTCCGTATACAATGCAGGAAGTACAAGGGGCTAGACTGAATGGTGTTTCGTACTTAGAAGCCATTTTGGCAGTAGAACTATCCACAACAGTCGTTTCAGCAATGTCTCCAGTGCACGCGCATAAGTCATCGTGTGCCCCTCCGGTGGCACATGGCCACTGAATCCCGTCTCCCCCGTTTCCCCCGGCTCAACGTCCGCCCAGAAGAGCTGTACGCCAAAGCCCACTCGACTGATAATATGCAGCGCCAACTGTTCCGTATCGTCCGTAGCCGTCTTGATCGTCTGCGAGGCGTGTGTATTTCCGCCCATCCATTTCCTAATCATACCCTGTGCTTGTGCAATCGTCTCGGCAAAGACCAGCACATTGTTCTTTTCGTTGAAAGTTGGTGCTGTAACTCGACGGTGCCCTTTCCATTCATTGCCCTCGGTGGTAACGATGTTTCGGCCGAACACGTCTAGGATTCTGTAGGTTTCGAGGGGCTTGGGAAAGGCTTCGCGACGCTGCGCTATTTGGTGAATTGCGTCTGGGCTTGAAACCCAGACGTAGAGCTTTCCGGGGGAGACGGTGATGAACGTATCGCCGTGTTTTGCGAAAGGTTCAAATAGCTTCTCCCAGGTCCAGTCGAGCGTCATGTAACTAGGCCACTGATTAGTCTATTGTCGAATTGCTTTGGGGCATTTGGATTGCATACTCGATCCAGCTCGCTGTCCATGCCGCCGGAAGCTTTCTCAGTAATGGCAAGAATATTGCGTTCGTTACAACCCAAAACATGTTATAGATGGAAACCGGTGTGATAACGTATGGTAACCCTGTCGCTTTCGCCAGCGCAATGTTCTTCATCAATCCGGCATAGCATGACCATGCCCACCATATTGGAAGTGCCAGCAGCACCAGTACTAAAACAGAAACCATGTTGGTAGACAATGCCGTATTGAATCCTCTGGAGAAAAGCTGCACGGTGCTAGGTGTCCAAAAATCCGCGATGGTGCGCGTGGAATAAAGGAAAAACGCGTCGGTGTATACTAGGTCATCGAATTGCCAAAGTGCACAAAGAGAGACAAGTCACAAAGGAAGATTCTGCTCCCAGCACCAAGTCCATGCAGAATCCGAGAGAGGATGTATGAGGACCGAGGATATCAGAGTAAGGAAAGTAGCAAGTAAGAGAAAGATATTGAGCATACCTTCGCCCGGGGTCGGGCCTCCACCATACTGCAGTGACAGCAGTCACAGCGCGGCGACGCAGATGCCCGATCGCGGTTTAGCTATGTGCTCATGAGATGCAACAAGAGCTGGATGAGGTGTGCCGAGTTTTCGCTCGGGCTGGTACACATCCGAAGGCCAAGCCGTCTCGAACCCCTCCGGTTGGCCCAAACTTCCTTTTAGTTTTGGTGACTTTGACGTCCCAAGGGGTCGAGTCGAACCCAATCGAGCTTCAACAGCTTGCCAGCGCATGTTTCAACGAGCCGGCTAAGCTTGCCCTCATCTGCCATCTGCCAAAAGGTACATGTATCATCGCCGAAAGAGGCCCAAATGTCGCATCTCAAGCCCGGACCGGCAATTCAGGAGCCTGAGCAGTACATGTAGGTTTTGAGGCGACAGCTCCCCGATCCATGACGCGCGCGCGTATTCGTGTTCGCGAGAAGTAGCCCATGCCTGCGGCTGAAACATCGCCAGCTTACTGGCTAAAAGAGATGCATACTGTACCCAGAAGTTGTATATGTATCCGCCAACCAGTGGAAAGCGCTTTTTTATATTCCACGAGTCTTTTTTGTTGCACAAACCAGCCAGGGCTAATCGTCACTGACCGCGCTATGTCGTATGTGGTGATAATTCTTGTGTGCCCGGCCCAAGACTTGAGAGTATGCATTCTCAATTACTTGTAATACTCCCGATTATTAGAAAAACTTTCCAATTATCAACAGTATTCTTGAATACCTGGAATATTGTCAATCATAAGGGACAATGAGGATTGAGGTCCCTGATTGTCTGAAGAGCAAGGTGAGTACAGAAGAATTGTCACCACGAGCCGCATTGACGGCGCTCACCTGTGTTATAAAGCCATGAGCAGACCGAATCTCTCATCAAACTCATGGCGCAAGGCCCAAAAGCAACGTGGCGCAGCGGAAGCGGTAAGATTTCTCTCTCTCATTAATATCCTTTGTGCAATGTACTGACAGTTTGAACAGCGCCGGGCTCATAACCCGGAGGGCCCCCGATCGAAACGGGGCGTTGCTATCTTTTTGAGGATTTTTGACAAAATATACTGGTATCTTCGCTATTTTTGTGTACCTTTTACTCTGTATCTAATGCCCCTGTTCAAATTGCTCCTCCTTCTCCTGATACTTCATTTTCCCTTTCGAATGCTAAGGAACAAAGGGGAAATTTTGCTGTGGGGCGGAACGGGGCTCACAAATCAGGCATGAGTCATAGCAAGACCATTGATGAATCTCAACATTTCAATGTTGCACGACATGAACAGCGGATAGATGGCATTGTCTTTGTAGTAAATGAGGGTTTTCGAATTCAATTCTCTGTTTAGCTTCATATCTAAACATGATGCCCCCTCCAAGTGAGGTGCAATATGCCACGAAGCCGCAAAACGCCATAGGGGTATCTTCCAGTTCCGTGCTCCTAGCTATGCCACCCAAGAGAAAAGAAATGGAGGACGACCACAACGCCTAGAGTTCGTCGTCCTCCTCCGTGCTACTACCGGCCTCTGTAACCGTCGAGTCATCATCCACTTCAACGACTTTCTGAGGCACCCTCTCACCCGCCTTCTCAGCCTCATTCTGCGGCACTTTCTCAGGCACCTTCTCAGCTGCATCCTCGCCACCCCCAAGCAACCGATCCAGCGAGTCCTCCCTCGCTGCTGGTCCCCTTTCCCCATCTGCGCCCCTTTCTCCTCTCGGATACACATATCCAGCATCATCCCTTGCCCCCTCCCCACTCAGCATCCTCCTTCTCTTCTTGTAGAAGAGATCCAGGCAATTCCTCCTCTCCTCCTGCGTCCACCCTTCCACCACCAATGCAAACTCTTGCGCACTCCCAAAGCCGAACATCTTCGCCATTGTGCAAAACTGTCGGTGTTGCACGTCCTTCGGCGGCTGCCAGACATACTGTATGTTTCCATCCGCATTTGGTGAGCGCGGGACAGCAGCTTGCATCTCTTGTTGCTGCGTGTCGGGAAACAACATTTCCTCGCACATACCGCCAATACCCAGTTCGGCCCCAGCTTCTTGCGCGCGTCTGCTCAGACGAGCTTCTGTCTTTGAAGAGCCGACGACTTCGGAGTTCTCGTGCGTGTATGCAACGCCTGCACTCGCCAGAATGGCCTGCACAGCATCTGTCTTAGCTTTGGCCTGCCTGCGCATCTCAGCCGGATCCATCTTGTCCTTGCCTTTCCCTCGCTTGCTGTTTTGGGCCGTGATCAATGCGGCAAGCTGGCTCATAGCAGCATCTTCGTTGCCACCATCAACTCGCAAGGGATCATCATCGTCCAGGTCCAGGTCGACGTTGAGTAGACTGACGTCGGCTCGTGCCTCGGCGATGTTGGTTTTGTTGACGATATCTCGAAGAACGACATCGTCTGCGTGGAAGCTCAGGAGATTATGCAATCCGAAAAGTTCTCCACGTTGATCCTCTCGTCCTTGCACGCCTTTGAAATATCGTCTCTCTAGACTCGCGCTGTATCCGATGTTCGCTTGCTGCTGCTTGTAGATCTGTCGCGCGTAGACGATTTCTTCCACTGTACCTGCACTGACCAGACGAAACACCTCGACGTCTCTCGTTTGTCCAATTCTGTAAGCTCTGTCCTGTGCCTGCAAATCCCAACTGGGATTCCAGTTGGGATCGAAGATGACGACCTTGTTTGCACTTGTGATGTTCAGGCCCACGCCGCCGGCTTTCGTAGACAGCAGAAATACGAATTGCAGCGGATTAGAGTTGAAGTCGTCGACAGTAGACTGTCGCTCTTCGTACGTCATGGACCCGTCAAGGTAGGACACGTTGTAGGAGGTGTGGTTGAATAGATGCTTGAGCATTTTCAGGAGCTTGACTGAATGAGAGAACACGAGGACTTTGTCACCAGACGCATGCCAGAAGCTAAGCAACTTTTTCAGGATCGCCCACTTGCCGCAATACGATGGATCGGCGAGGTTCAGAATCGAGTCCCGGGTGGCATACAATTCCTCCCACCTATCTGGAACGATCCGCTGGAGATTTTCGAGATCCCTTTGTTGTTTGTCCCGGGGATCCGTGGATTGCGGTATGAGGAGGGCGAGGTGGTTGGCAAGCTTCTGGAGAGTAGTAATCACCGGGAAAACCAAGGCTTGCCATTTGGTTGTGCCGTAATTCTTGTAGCAACAATGGCCTCTTGTCTTGGGTTCCTGATTGGGATCCTCTGGGTCACAGTCGCATTCTTCGCCCGAATCCCTGACAAAAGACACCATCTCCGATGCCAGGAACTCTTCGTAGGCTCGACGTTGCGTGTCAGTCAACGGGCAGAAAACCACTTTGTCGCTCTTCTTCGGTAACTGGTGAGCAATGAGTGATTTCATGCGTCGTAGAAAAAACTGTGGCAGGAGATTCTCCACCAACTTCTTGGCTGTCTTTCTGGCTTTGCTGAGTTGAGCCAAGGTGGCGTTATGTGATTGTCCAACCGTGAGGGGCTTGCAAATACTCTCCTTCCACGTATGGATTGGTCCAAAGCGTCCAGGATTGGTCCAGTTGAGTAGCGTCCACAACTCTTCGTACTTATTCTGAATCGCTGTTCCTGTCAGACCTATCCGACACAGAGCGTTGACTTCGTTCATGGCCTTGGTCGTTTCTGATGCGCGTTCTTTGAGCTGGTGGCATTCGTCCGCAATAACAACGTCCCAATCCACCACATTGACTTTGCTCTTGGAGAACTTGTAAGTGGCGTAGGTAGTTATCATGATTTCGAGCGTGCCGGCAATGGCGGCCTGAAGGACGTCTTCTTTTCCAGGACCATGGTAGGCATCAACCTCCCACCATCCCCATCTCGCGAGTTCTGCCTTCCAGTTCTCGATCAAGGACCCGGGACAAATAACCAAAGCTCTTGGGTACCACCGCCCGTCGCCCATCCTCCTCATCTTCCGCCTGCGCTTTCCATCCCGTGAATCCCCTGTCTTCCCGAAGGCCGCGGTCAGAAACGCAGCGACCTGCACAGTCTTTCCTAGACCCATGTCGTCGCCTAAAATCCCCCCTTTCTGGTACACAAACAGCTCGTGCAGGAAAGCAACACCATCTACTTGATAGTCCCTTAGATATTGCGCGATTGGAGCTAGGATCAGGCCTAGGCTGCGTGGAAGTTCGATGTCCTTGTACTCTCGGCTCGGCTCCACGGCGTCTCCGAGGTTTGGCCTCTCTTCCAGGCCGCCGAGTTTCTCGTCGTCAGAGAAGTAGACATCATCGTAATCTGGCGGCAGTCGCAAGCCTCCTTCCTTCAGGACTTCTCTGTTCTTCTCGAACTTCTGCCGTCTGGTCTGGAGGTATTCGGGTAAGGTGTTCTCCATTCCCTCATAGTCGCTCTCATCCCCCGAGTTCTTGCCCCTCCATTCTGTCTCGGTATCTTTAGTAAGAGCAGCGCCATTCGCACCAAGCTTTCGATTCCGGCGGCCAACAATCGCATCTTTCGTACGCTTGACTTGTTTCTTCTTATCGGCGGCAGTCTTCTTCCGTTTCGTGGCTGCCCGGTTCTTGTATGCCAGGTAAGTCGCATCTGGAGCTTCATCGGAGGACCACACAATCTTCGTCGCATTCGGATCGGGCTCGTTGAACCTGCGCCTTTTCGCAGAAGGAGAAGAGGTCGCGGGCTCATCGCATTCGGTGGCGCTCCGTGAGGACGCGATGGGCTCTAGTCATCCGAGTTAGACTGGTGCTCGAACAGTGAATCTGGCGGGCGCGACTTACTACCAGTCACGAGCTTGGAGCTGCTTGCAAGGGCTCTCTGGACTGTCTTCTCAATGTCCAGGTCATCCCCAGACTCGTTGTCGCTCATGGTGGGTGAAGATTCACCTGCAGCAACGGTGTGGGGCGGTGGGTGGCTTGCAGCTGCGGTTCTTTGCTTTTGTAGACCCTCCATGTCGCTCGGTGGTGTTGTCACTTAACGCACGTGCCTCGTAGAGAGCCGGATACTTGGATTGTCCTATATACTATTATAGGCGATCTGCTAACAGATATTCGCTTAACTACGACCGATAATTCATGCCATCTTTCATATACCTCCCTAACTATGGGGATGCTCCATGTCATGGTCGAAAGCAACATGACATGGACCCAGTCCAGTGCACAAAGAGCTGAAGCCGTCTTGGCACAAGGCGGGGTCACGCATAAGTGCCAAAGTCAAACGCGAACGCGAAGCCAAAACACGTGAGGACGCTGATCTATTCTTGTTCACATGCTGCCCTCAACTCTGTTTGCCATTTCTCCACCAGCCACTCTGCCGAAATTGTCTGTCAAATCCTCATGGAGCAAGAGCTACAACCATTTAGCTCGTTGGTGGAAATAGAACCAATTTCTGCTCTCTTGTCCACTAGTGGAGTGGCAGTGGGTATGGTGAATCAACGACAGACAATCGTTCACCAACACCATGCGCGACGCCCGGAATCTCCGCTGAAAGTTTACAAAGGGCGCTTGTTATGCAAACGCGGGCGGACACGCACAGCTCAAAATGCATGAGTCCTTCGAGAGCCTCCTACGCAGGCTACAGCATCCTTCGAACGGCATCACTCTCGACTACACTGCAAACGCCCAATCCCGTTCCAACGCAGGAGCGGTCTGCTTGTCATGACAACCAGCACTGAGTGACTGAAGCTCTTTCAACCATTTAATTGACTACCAGCACTGGATTAGCTCTTTCAACTATTCATTTGAATACTACTAGCTGCTGGGCTCGAAACAGTTGTTGATTCTCACCATGTCTGAACCCCCCCACGACGAGGATTTCGGTATTTACATTGACCGGGAGGCCCACTGCATGAAGGTCGACCTCCGCAAGTTCAAAGCCACGCGTTACCCCAAGGGCTTGCCGTTCGAAGTCGAAGAGGAGGACTGGGAAAAGATCCACGAGATCCCTCTTCGTCCTGGAAGCACTTTACGGGAAGGCTGGTACAGGTTAGAGCATGCCCAGAACGCCAAAGCTGTTTTGGTGGCCATCTTTGGAGTTCCTCGCAAGGCAGGGCCCTGTGTACTCTGCAACAACTCCAAGCCCAGCTCGAGACTTAATTTTACCAACTGCTTGGTATTCTCCCCTAAACTTGCACGACTGGCAAATCAGAAGGACAACACCTGCTGCAATTGCATATGGAGACATAACTATGATCAATGCTGTAAGGAACTCCATCCAAAGACTCGATGTGAAGCTCACTGTAAGGTTCTAGGCGACGTCAAAGGCAATGCTAAGAGATCTGGATCGGCACGACTATTACAAGAGCTTCAACCCGACCGCGGCTTTCATTCCCCAGACCCGCGCGAGAGTACTCGAGCCTCCGATACCTCGCGCAAATCTAGAGGTCTGACAGAAGAAGCCCGAGACGACGATTACCCTGACGATGAGGGACAGCCTAGTACTCGAGAACGGCGCCGCCACGCACACAAAGACTCGGCTACCAAGCCTCATATCAGGGGTAACAGTCATCTGTCCAACTCCCAATTGGCCAATTCTACACCACCAAGCTCTCGACCGTCACTTGGTTACCAAGAGCTTCACCGTGGCCGAGGAGGTCCGCCGGTACCTCGAACGGCTATCTGGGAAAAGAGCCCCACGGATGATGACAAGAACCTTCTGATTGCTGTTGCGATTGTGTGTAACAAACACGCCATCAATACCAAGACAGACGTATGCTTCTTTCACTCTTCTTCTCTCCTCTCCCAGTATCCCCGTCTCCCACCACCATTCCACAATCTCCCCCTCTCCTCTCCCTGGTCACGGAGGCGCTAAAGCTAAATATTTATTTCTCAGGTCGATTGGCCTAAGCTGTTGAAGTACGTACCTTTCGCCCACAAGGAATCTGCAAGCAACCGCTTTCGTCAGGTATTAAGGAAGTTGAAAGACCTCCCAGATCCCAGCACTGCAACTCCTGACGATGGTCGACAAACCAATGGTCAATTCAAACGGAAGAGACCTCACTCTGGCGAGGAGAGCGACGAGGATGTGGCTGAGGAGAGACCAGCGAAGAGACCGCGAGAGCTGGGCGGAAATGACCAAGTTGAAGAGCCTTTCTTTCGTATGAGAGAATCCTCGCCCGAGGACCTGTTCGAAGATGAGGTTGAAGAACCTCGAGAATAATGAGAGGACTGCCTTCGCTTGAGGATATGTTCGAGGATGTGACCGGTGGGTGGGTTTGTGATCTGTCTGTTCCCGGGGTCGTTGCATATCATTAGCATGGTGCCTGGTTCTTAGGAGTGTTCCAGGTTTTTAGGGTGGACCCTGATGCTTAGGAGCGCACCTGATCCTAGGAAATATGCGTGTACTTTTAGATAGTTCCTGCTTCTTAGGAGTGCTCGTGATTCTCGGAAAATTCCAGTAATCCTTTGGATCGTACCTCCATGGTCCTTGTGAATAGATTTAGGCGTAGCAGCGGACATACAGTGGGACCAAAAATGTTTGGATACGTACGGTTTGCAGTGTATATCCACATCATTGGGACGATCCGAAAGTCGAAACGATTAGGAAAATCCCAAATAACAACAAGTTCTCCAGATAAACAGAAATGTTCTAGGCGATTGGGGATGCTGCAGGTGAATTGGAATATTCCAAGTCGTTGGCAATATTCAAAGTAATCGTGAATATTGTCACCTACCCACTGACCTTAGCCTGTATCCAGACTTCTTTTCATGGCACTGTATGTGCTCTGGAGAGTGGAGTCGATGTGTGGCCGCATGGTATTTCCCACGTGCGCGTCACGCGACCCCAATATTCACCATCCTCCCAAAACTCTTCCATGCTCCTCCCTCCCCCAAATAAAATCCCCACTCCCTTAAAAATACACTCCCGAGCATCGCAAAAGCACCAGAAGTCAGACGGAAAAAAAAGAGCGAAAACAAAAAAAATATCTGTGTAGGTCAGGAGAGGACGTCCGTTCCTTAGGTACTCAAGCGCCGAGGGCCGAAAGAGCCTGTTCAGTCTAAGCGCGATACACTGATCCACACTTTGGTACGATGTCAAATCAAAGTGGCAGTTCGCTACCACTGAGCTAACGAGGCTCTGATCTATTGACAAGGGCTGCTTGCATATTCGAGTCTATAAGGCAACTTTGGACATATTTTTTATGGCTTGAGCGGACGAGGATTCTCGAAAGAGTCATCCTCGTCTCTATGTCTATTTCTGCTTTAAGGCACCGCTATGTGAACACCCATCGCATCTACCTGGTATATGTGATAGTGCCCCCATTCCACCCGCCATGCTCTATGCCCAGAAAAGATCTCGATATTTCCCAACTGCAGGCCTTTCGCTCCCTGTAAACGTCTCCTGGAGACTCTCAAGTGCCGCGAAATGCTCGGCATATTGCAGCCCCTTTTCCTTCTCTTCCTTAATCCTCTTCCAGTCCCAAGCATCCTGTCCAGCCCCCTTCGGTTCTTCCCTCATCTTCTCATCCGCCTCCAGCTCCTCTTTCGTCGGCTCGCTCTTCACGCTTCCATCCATCAGATTCCATCCACCCGGCTTACTAGGCAACAGCCCCGACGCATGCAACACGACCTCCGGATGGATAGTCAGACGTCCCAACTTGAACACATATTTCCCAATAGCCGTCGCAAACACCGCCTCGCTATCCGGCTTCCTAATCTCTCTCTTAATCTCCTCCGTCATCTTCTTATCATCTTCTTCCTCCTTAGTCCCTTTCTTCTTCGGCAGCGCCGGTTTTCCAAACCAACCGCCACTCGTCAGTGTGTACCCATCCGGCTTCACAACCCCTTTTTTCACAAAATGCGTCACCACGTAAATCCACTTCCGATCCCAACACAGCAGCCTCGTCCACATCTCATATCCCTCATACGGCTTAATCTCGCGCTTAAAATTGCACTGCACAGCTCCAAGCATGATATACATCTTGCCCTTCACCACCTCCCCGGTTTGCGGATGCCGTACGATCTTCGTTTTGTCATTGTGCTGCAAAGCTTGCATGCCACGCCTAAGTAGGGCACTAACTGCATGACTTCTCGTCACATCGAGATCGGAAAAGTACGTGCTATTGGACTTGTGCAGATTGTAGTCGCATTCGGTAACCGGCGAGCGCGAGCTCGATATCGTGGGCTGGAACAAGGCCGCCGGTCCGCCGGTCTGCGGTGTAAATTCTTTGCGCGTAACCAGGAAATGTTTGAGGATGGCGCCCCAGACGCGGAACTGTTCAAACAGCACCCTGATTAGTTTTGGAGAGCTAGGAGAAGAGGGTAAAAGGCTTACTCCTGGGAGGATGCGGAAGAAAGAGTGGGAGAGACGTACGTGCCAGACGAGCGGGAAGTTTTTGAGGTTGGCGAGGATGAGAGCGGTTGCGAACATGCGCGAGTAGGAACCGGGGCCGGTGAAGGTGTTGAGAATCAGCTTGTAGAGGCTGACCTGGGATGCGCCGACGAGGGCGAGAATGGCACCGAAGAAGGCCATTGCTTTGAAGGGTGTTCCGGGGGACGAAGCCATGATTTGCCGTTGTGGTTGTGGTAAGACGGATTTTGGGACGGACTCGAGAACGGGATCGAGCCCGAGGAACAGAGAGATGGTACGAGGTTTCACGCCGGCATTAACCTTGGAGTGCGAGAATGAATGGCCCAACTCAAGAGAGACTCTTTATATGTATCTATCGATGCAGAATAAGAGGAAGAGAGAGTGCTTGTCAAATATCTCTCATGCTTACTACATTTTTTCTGAGACAGCGGACATAAGCTGATGGCTTGATGTCGCAGGGCGCAAAGGATCGCTAATGTACATGTATTGTGCCATCACGCAATGTAGGCCGATTGGACGGAAACTGAAACTTTCCAACAAGGATATTAAGAAGCCCTAGGGCGTCAAATCAAGCTTTCAAGAGCTATATGTAGCTTGGAGGCCAGGGGCAGCGGAAGCTTGAGAGTTGCCGAGGTTCAGCGGAAATGCGAAAGCGGGAGCCCGCCTCGTCATTCTTGACACACTTGTGAAGTGAAGGCCGGGTTTTTTAATTACGAATCATTGGGATGATTAGAAAAGATCAAATAGGAACTAGGAGTAAAAGGTGATTGATAGCTTAAATAAGTACAGGGAATCCAAAGGAACCCAGTAACTCAGAGAACCTGAGAACGCAGGAAAGCTCAAGTATCTCGGAGTCTCGGGATTCAGGAACCCAAGTAATCCAGAGAATTGAGAAATCCAACTACCTTAATTTAGAGAAATCCAAGCAAGCAGGGGAACATAGAAAGATAGTTCAGACAGATCAGAAAATTCAAGCAAATTCAAACACATTCAAGTACCTTTTTAGAGCTCGTAGTAGAACAGGAATTTAATATTTAATATTTATTGGGTGGTGAGCCCGCGTGAGACGGTGAGCTGCATGTGAAGTATTTCCGTCTGTACATTTCGTTTTCTTGATTACTATTCTTCCATTAATCCCATTCACTATTGCCCCGTTACTTGTGAGGTCTCAAGTTCGTCGTCTACTTGCTTAATTAGGACTCGTAATACCACTTCACCTCAAACAATCAAGATTCAAGGGGAGGTATGTTCCATTATCATGACTCCAGAGGTCCACCCTCCGCCACCCAATAGGCGTTGTTCAAGTACAAGCCCTGGACAGCATTTTCTATTTCCCTGATTATCTACCTAGGCCAGCTAGGTATCTGAGTCTTTCCATACATGTATCTTTACATCCCGTGGTCCATTATTAGATCCTCTTCCGAGGTTTTGCCCCTTTTCCAAAAGTCGAAGCCCGCTCCGCTTATCAACCCCCTGTGATTACCCCTTTTCCCTTCCATTCCTACCAGATCGCTTTCTACAAAACCATGGCGGCAAGCACTGCCAGTCCGGCCACAGCACCCGCTCCCTTCTGCATGCTCCCCATGGCACCGCCAGTCTCCAACGCAGGCGTGCCGCTCGCAGTGGAAGCACCACTATCGCTATCCTCGGTAGCAGATGCGGAAGAGTAGATCGTAGTGCTGCCCATGGTGGAAGTCAAAGTCGAGCCGTCGGTGGTGACTGTGGTGAGCACGGCTTCGGTTGACACGGCTACTCCAGAATCAGTGGCCACTACAGGTACTATGACCGTTGCTGAGTCGCTGGCCACTGCGGTTGAGTCGCTGTCGTTTGACTCGGTGGCGGTCGCTGAAGAGTCGGTGGCCACTACTACTACTGCCGTTGAGTCGCTGGCGGCTGCTCCAGAATCAGTGGCGATTGCTGCTGTGACAGTTACCGTCTCTGTCGCTGTCGCACAATCGGAGGTAGTGTCGTCTGCAGTATCCTTGGCCATGTACATTCTACCCAAGACGGTACTCGCGGCTGTTCACGTTCATCAGCTTTATTGCCCTAGCTTTGACTCGCCTGCAAGGCCCAAAACAAGGAGTGCTCGTGGAATAACGCGAATTGACTTACTCTCGGCATCAGCGCTAGAGCATGCCCTTACGAGACAAGGTGTGGCGATGTTGTTGATTGTCTCCATGTTGGTAGCATCGCGCTGGCAAGCGTAGTCTGTGACCTTGCAGTTGGTGGCGGCGATACCGGTTTGGAAACAGGCCAAGGAGCAGGATGGGAGTTGGCTGACGAAATCACCGGGGCCGTCGGCGGCAACGAGGGTGGCCAGGATGGCGACGAGGACGTTCTGAGAGAGCTGCATACTGACTAGTTGGACTTGCGTTGACGTTATGAAATTAAAGACAGTAGAGTTTTCTGGTGAACGAATTACTAGGGGGCAAGAGCTGTTCTTTGAGGGTTTTATAGCTCTTTGCTCTGGTCAGAAGACGATGACATTGAAAGCTTACCTCGGGCTTCACTAACTGCCAGTTTCCGATCACGCAACTGTACAAAGCGTCCAGCCCATTCAGTGTCTGGTTAGCTATTTACCTGGACAACAGAGATTTTCGAGTGAAACTACTCTTTCTGAACCCTCGGTAAAAATATGGAAAGTAACTGACGATGTGCTAGACTTGGCCATAAATCATTTATTGGATAGCTCTATGTGTTGAGCGGAAGCAACCGAAGAAAAGAGGGCTATGACAGCTTCATCCCAAAATTCACGTGGGCTGAGTGACATGATTGAATGCGGTCCTGGTTCTTTGGTATCTCGGATCCAGCCACTCCATCAGCGAGAGCAGACTGCTGCCCTGGTCCTTCGACTTGTCATGATTGACCGTTAGCCACACGGTGATAACAGGTAAGGCTTCGTGAGCAGTTGTTCATTGAGCCTTTGAGGCACGTCTTGAAGTGTAGGCACAGATCTAAACCAGGCTGGTAATCCTGACTTGAGGTGCAGATAGATAGCTGAGCATGCTCAAGCTTCTGTCACGAGCAATGATACACTCGTTCTTGCTTGCTGATAGCCCAGATTGCTGGGACCCGAGCGAACTCGGGTGTTCTTGAACATGCAACTTCAGACGCGGAAGTCCATTTTAGCTCGAAGCTAGGAGTGCTACCAGGTACACACCAAAATGCGTAGAGCGTACATGCCATGTTAAGGATGATTCAACCTGAAAATCCAATAGGAATAGAACCTCGTTCTAGAACTTAATTCCAGCCATCTTTCAATCAGCTCGATAGGAAATGGAACTAGGGGTTGACAGCAAAAAGAACTCCCCTTTGAAACACCACAGACTCAAGAATCTAGAACTTATAGACGCATAAGAATAATCGTACTCATCTGGAAGTGACCTGACCTGGTAAAAAGATCTGGAAGCCATGCGTTAATCCGTCGTGTACTTGTGATCACGATGAACTCATAACTGCCTTCAAACAGTGAAGGGAACCGAGCCTAAGCTCAATCCGACCTACCAACGCTGCAAACCGCAATCCTGATATTTCCTACTGGCTGCCTCGAGCACGCCCAGGTCGTCATAGTACCCGCAAGACAGGCCTGGATTTTGGTGGTTCGGGTTCCACCAAGCCCGTCGAGGCTCTGCTAAGTTTGATGACCTATGATGCAAAATATCCACACCTGTCATTTGGCCCTGTCATAGCGGACTAGGAATATGGATATTCTCATGTTGTACGAATTGCAAAGTCGGGGGAGGCTGCCATGTTCCAAGAGATGAGGGGATAGATCGAGGCAGTGAAGAATGGACCGCTCTTCATAAATGCTAACATCGGCGACTCGAATGCTAGACGTCGATTACCATGGTATCCGCTGCCCGGGATTGTCGAACGGTGATCTCATCGGTACGGCGAAGAACTTCCCGAAGGAGAAAGGCTGGTTCTCCGAACCACATCTCTCCCTTGGCGGGCTCCGGCTCCCACGCATTCCCCCAGATTCCGTCCACGTGGCCATGCCTGCCAGATCTCGCCCCTCGCATGCGGCATCACTCCAATTACCAAGGAACATCAGCCTTCCACTCCCCTCGTTTCCTCCTTCCACCAGCCCCTAAACAGCTTTAACCTCTCCGTCCTCTCCCTCGCCAACTCCTTCCCCCTCTCCGTCTTCATCATCCCCTCCAACCTCTCTAGCTTCTCCACAAAGTGATCCACACACCCTTGCAACCCCCTATCCGGCGCCTTCACTCCCCCATACGCAAAAGCCCTCCCAATTCCCACCGCACCTATAGCGTCCAACCGATCCGCATCCTGCACCACGGCCAGTTCCGGAATCTCCTCTAAGCACTTACTCACTGCGTCAGGATGCTTGACCTCGTTGGTGTAGCTCACGTGCAGGCAGAGTTTCTGCACTTTGGCTGCGAGGTCGGGAGAGCAGTTGTAGGAGAGCAGGACTTGGGCGATTTGCGTGCTGGGGTCGTCGCCGGGTTGCAGGTACTTGCGGTCTCCGACGTCGTGGAGAAGTGCGGAGAGGGTGATGAGGTGCACGTCGTAGGAGGAGGGCGTGGCGGAGGCGATGTGGAGGGCAAGAGAGAGGACGCGTTGGATGTGGGAGAAGTCATGTGAGGAGTCGTAGCGAGACATGTATTTCTCTACGTAGTCCGTAACTTTTTGCACGAGCTCGACTTCTGGTGAGCTGCTATTGCTTGTGGTGTCGGCCATAATGGCGGGCTGGCTATGCTAGAAGCTTTGGTCCGGGTCGCAACAGCCGAAAGAGAATTTAGGGAAGAACGGGGTTGGTCAGATGGAATTGAAATAGCAGAGATGCGAGCGTTGCGCCGTTGAATTTCTGAAGGTGCTTCGGTGAGTATGCGGGGACTGTGAAGACGAGGGCGATGTTTTGGAGTGAAAGTGCAAAGTCTGGAAGCCGAAGGGTTTGATGTCAATTGCACGATGGTGTGGAAGATCTCTGCAGCTTCCCCGGACTTGGGATGATAAGAAACTCAGAACGACGAAAGCCAAGAAATTCCTACCACGGGCTCCTCGCTTGCCCTGTTAGCCTTAGATGATTTGAAATTCACTTGAAGCTCAGCATTTTCTGTCAGTATTAGAATATCCATTAATGCCAGTCCTGGCGAAGCTAGATAGTATACATGAAGCAACTAGCAGCCGCGCAAGAGGTCCGACAACTATTCTATACAGTGAATCCCAAAATGGTTTCTCGTCTTCTCGTCGCCTCGTCGCCTCGTAGTAATAACTATCATGATCCTTCTCATTCGGCATCTCCATCCCCACCAACAAACATTACTTATACTCTATACGCTGTCTACCCATCGTCTGCTTTTTTAGAAGACATACTGTTCAAACATTAGCAATGGCCACAACAGTTACACTTGAAAACGACTCACCGGAATGAACAGGTAAGGCACCAATTTCTCGTACTCGGCCCAAGTCTCCCCATATTTCTCTCTGCACTTCTGGATATCCCGATAGGCCCGATGCACAATCATCAGGCAAAAGAAGATCGGGTAGAACCAAGGGAACGGGCTCTCGAAGCCTGTGACCAACGCCCAGCAGATAGCAAAGAACGCATCGCAAGTATAATGGATCTTGCGAGCATATCCATACCAGCCGTCTGCAAGGATAGTGTCGCCCTTCTCGGTGGTGAGGATACGGGGATTCTTGACAGTTTGCCAAGGGAGCTGTGGAAAGGTCTTTCGGTCGAGGAAGCCGCCACGTTCAGATTGGCGGAAGCGGTTCTTTTGGCTGTTGGTGGTGTCCCAGATCCAGTACACGAACAGGTAGCTAACGAAGAGGCCAGCAAGGAAATATCTGTTCCAGTGGTAAACGGAGGGAGCGTGGTTGGCCAGGTAAATTGTGCAGTGACAGTAGCTGAGCGGTACTCCGGCCAAGTTCCAGAAAATGAGCATGAAGCCCCATTTCTCGTAGTACATGTCCCTGGATTAGTAAATTAGTGTTGGTCCACAAATTATCGTGTAGGATTCGATGCATACCAGGTCGTGACGATCAGGTCTTCGCCTTTTGAGCAAGCATTGGCATATAGGAAATGCGCCATGATGAGAAAGCAGACTTCACCAGAAACCCAGCCGAACTGTTCATATTGTCTCGCGGCAGCTCCGCAGGACAGGAGGAACAGTATGTACCACGGAAGTCGCACCTCGAAGAACATCTTGAAATCCAGAATGCCAAACATCCTGGGATTCAATTCGGCGCCCATGAAGAAGTCGTACAAGAAGTAGCCGGTCATACGGTGTTGCTGCCCGCGGTAGATTGCGGAGAAGTAGGCCAGGATGGAGACCAGATATCCCGAGATGATAGCTACCGACATGATAGGTCCAAACTCGTCGATGATGGTGTAGAGAGGAAAGAGTCCAGAGAAATGCAAGGCCGCGGCGACCGCAATGGTCGCGTAGAAAGACCACACTGCTGAGCAGTAGTATGGGAGCTGTCTACCGCCTTCATGAGGAAGAGGCTTTCCGTATGCCGTAACTCCAGGAAGAAGACAGTAGCAGGCCATCTCGAATATGCCAAAAGTCCAGTAAATTGCCCACGCCTTTAGGGACGGAAAGGCACCCGTGTACACCAGTTGTCCCATTCTCTTGACAAAGTCGGCAATGCTTTCATCTGCTGCCGGCATAGGGGCTTTTCCATCGAAGTAAGTTGCTCCAATCCACATGTAGTACATGAGCAACGGGAAGCCGATCATCATTGCAGTGACGCCTGCTGGGCCTCCAAAATCGAAGTGAGGGTTGTAGTCGATTTTTGGATCCTTGCCTTCATTGGCGCGTTCGATAGCTTCGCGCTGCTGTTCATCCAGCTTCTCCTCGGTCGGAGCAGACTCCTGTATCGACCCGATTTTGCCATTTACTCCCATGGTGCCACTGAATCCCACAGAGCCATTGGATTTCGCGGCGCCATTGGGTTTCGCGACGCCATTGGATTCTGCGGCGCCATTGCTCTCCGTCTTCTCATTGCCCTCTGCCTTTCCATTCACCGGGGTCCTTCGTCTCGTGCCACGCGCTGGGATCTCGGCGGGAGGCTCCATCAGGCCCGAAGCTTCAGTTGTAGAGGAGCCGCTGTCGGCACCATCCTCAGGAAAGTGAGACTTGCGCCTCGATTTGCGCAGTCGCGGAGTTTCTACATAGTCGGCAAACTGGGTTTTTCTGCAGCCATAGGTCAGCACATGTTGTTCGGTCAAGACATTTCAATGACATACTTGGGAGTTTGCCTAAGGGAGTATCGACCCGTCATGACGAAGGTGGCGGGAAAGCAAAGTGTTCGAAGGGCTTGATGGATACTGATCAGGGGTATCGGTCAGGCCTTCATAGTACTGTTTTTGCTGGGCGGGCCTTGGGATTGGGGTTGGGAGAGGCGGTGTTGACTTCTGGTGTTGACTTCTGGTGTTTTTAATTTGAATTCTTAACAGAACGCGATCGAGGAGCGATTTTATTGGGCCGTCGGCAGCCACAGCCGCAGCTTCCTTTCGAGTAAAGTAGTAGCCTTGTCGTGTGGCCAAGATTTATGAGGAACATTCTTAATGATTGGAAATGTTTTTGGTAATTGGGAATATTATTGACTACCGCAAGTATTTTCAATCATCGGAACATTCTTGATCGTTGTGAATATTCCTAATGGCCGAGATTCGAGAGCACGCATGGCCACATACAGGTATGGATCAAAATGCCCGGCCGCCCTGTCGCACAAGAATCGTCACCGCCAGCCCGGTAGCGCCGATCGTCGAGGTGGACGGAATCATATATCGAAGCTGTCCACGGAATCTCTCAATCTACCAATATTTGGATGTTGTCCAGCAACGTATTCATAAATAGGTGACTTTGTTACGAATCTAAATGAAGAAAGATCCGCCGAGTAGCAAATATTAATTTTCATGTGTTTTTTTCTGCAGCGCTCTGATGAGACACGAATGTGTCTGTGAGATCGATATTTTTACACGCCATGCAACCCGAAAGATCATCACTTTTCAGGACGCCCGGCCCGCCCAAATGCAAGTATGCACTCCGATGATGAGCCTGGCGCCTGTCGCTGTAACTAATCCCAAGATGCTGTTGTTGGATGCATGGCACTCGGCGACCCCCTACCGTGCTAAATCACCCCACCAGTTTCGCCGCCTCGATCCCCATCCCCTCCCCCAGCCAAGCGCCTTTAGTTGCCCATCCTTTGGTAGAACAAGAGGTATGCTACCTTGTTGTCTTTGATCGACGTGTTTCCCGTCTTCGTCTTGGGACCGCTGGCTCCATTGGCGACGCTGGCCCACTTCTTTCCTGCTCCGCTTGTGTTGCCAGTGGCACTTCCATTGACCTCCTTCCATCCCTCACCGCCATCCGACTCTCCGTCCTCTTCGTTCTTGATCTGGTCGAAGATGTTGCCATAGGGAACGGAATCTTTCTTGTGCGCCTCCATGGCAGCTGCAATGACCTTGGGATCTTCCTCGCTTCCACCTTCCGCCACGTCGTCACGACCAACACGGTTGATGACCGTGTCATCGAGTCTAATCCACTCTCGGCCATCTTGTCGTCGTACATCCACCGTGTAATGCCCGCCGCTCGCATTCTTGCCATGGTGGTAGACGACCGCTATCAAGCGGTATTTGGGCAGTCCTCCATGGCCGAGGAACTTGCCTTGCTGTTGTCGCGAGAAGACTTCCTTGGGAAGCTCGAGTTCCAAAGGATAGCCTATCTTCTTCCAAATCTTCTGCACGCCACCATTGCTGTCATACTGGAAGCGCTTGAGGTGCAGAATCAGGACAGGAGGAAGCGTTTCGATGAACATCTGCTTGGTCGCTGAAACCTTAGGTCCCTTGGGAGATTTGAAATCACCCTGCAGGGCTTCTGGACGGGTAAGGCCTTTGAGAGCATCGACGATGTTGTGTACTTGAGGACTGCCGATGTCGAGTTGCAGGGGTTGGTACGGCTCCAGTGTCACCGAGTTCTTCAGTCCCGGTACGCGCAATTCAGATCGTAGCGTGCCGCCGAAAATCTTGGTTATAGGTGAGCTCGTGGTGATGGTTCCCGAAGACCTTGTGATGGCGGGCTTCTGCTTTGGGCCGACTTCATGCCAGCCATCGCCAGATTCACCGAAGGCCGACTCAACCTCACTCATAGGAGATGCTGAACCGTTGGCAGGGGTAGCAAGCGCCGAGCTTGCATTTGATCCACCATTCGCCCGCATTACGTGCACACACTCATCGTGAAGACCTTCCAGCAGGAACCCGAGAAACTCTTCCGCATCTTGTTGGTGTCCCCGCTACATTTGATTAGCCCAGTGACTCAATGGCACCAATTCATGTTCCTTACCTTCATGTTTGCAAACCGTGGTAAACGCCTAATCACGTCATAAACGAAGTCTGGGGTGAACTGCTCGCCAAACTGCTCAAACTCGTTATCCTTCAAGCGCATACGAAGCTGTTCCACCGATACAGCAGAGTCGATTATGGGGAACTCTCGCATGAACATGATCCTGTTTGTCTTGTTAGCTTTGTCACACAAACAGACTGCAGACAACATACATCGCATCGATCAAAGGGGTATCGCCTTTAAAACTATGAACCGCCCGTTTGCCCACTTGATCAAGAAAGTCGTACAAAGGAATGCAGAAAAGCAAAACTTGCAGTACCTGGCCTGGGTCAGCGTTATTCATCTTGAGTCACATAAATTTCAACTTACCGAGTTCATGTAGCACATATTTCCAGTGTTTACGAGGCCTCTAGGCTTCAAGAATGAAACTTTGGCATTTGTGGCTGCGGTATTGAACGCTCTTAAGGTTTCTGCCATTGACTCGGCTCTGGACTTCGAAACGCCCCCCACGTTTTCAACACCATTCTGCGAGGATGGAGTGGTGTTTCCCGTCACTGGTCCTGGAGCTGCTGCTTTGAACAAGCCAGTCCATAGACTCGGGCGTGGTGGAGCTACTTGAGCTGGTACGCCAGGCTCTTCCGTGTCTGTTGGTTGGGTTGTAGGCTGAGGTTCACTAGGGGTGACCTCTGCATCTACCACAGCACTTTCCTTAGGCTCTCCATCTTCTGGAGCCTTAGAAGCTTGGGTGGTAGCTTTCGGAGATTCTCGTGATGGGACTTTTGGAAGAGCTGGTATTATGGGGACGATAGGGGCTGGTCGCGTGACCGGCTTCTCGATGTTTGCGGTTTCCTCTTTCACGTCATCAGGGGCTGTATTTGGGGGCTCACTAGGCTTCGTGGGTTCGCTAGGCTCAAGGGGTGCAGGAGGGGCTTCTTCGGGCGCATTCTCAGCGATCGGAGGCGCATCGGCAGATTCTGGGGGCGTTCCTGTCACCGAGGGCACTGGAGTAGGATCGGCACTTGGTTCAGCCTCCGCATTGGGTAGTTCGAGATCGCCGTCAATTTGTGCCCGTCGCCTTCTCCGACTTCGAGCGCGCTTGATAGGCCAAGGTTGGTCAGGATGTGAGAGCCAGGGAAGCTGTGGATGTCAGGCACTGTGTCTACTACTAAATCGAGACTGGAAACTTACGGGGGCTCGAAACGGTGGTCTTTTGGGAGTCGCTTCTTCGGGCACAACAGTCTCTATTTGCGAGGTCTGCGGCGTAGGAGGAGTCAACGGACCGGGAATAGTATGTGAGGATTGGGTCGAAGATGAAGTCTGGGGAGGCGGAGGTTGGTAGATTGTGGAGGCAACCGGTGATGGTTGATGTCGGGGATATGAAGGAGCCGGCGGGGGAGCTTGCGCATATGGGTGCATCTGTGGCGGTGGCGAGCGTCCATGTGCGTAGGGTGGATATGGCACGTATGAGCTTCCAGGCATCACAGCATTGGGATACTGCGGCTGCATTTGCGGATAATAGCCTTGGCTGTAGGGATTCCAAGTGCCATTGTACATTGGCGGCCCCGGCTGGTAGGGAGATGGATGTGGGTTGTAATGCCGTCGACGGCCGATGTCTGGCGGCAGATGGCGACCGTTCATCATGCCGGCTGAGTCTGTTCCCAAGCCGACAGTGTCGGATCGGGAAACTGTGATGGCGAACTCCCAGGCGGGCAGGGACGTCGGTGGCGGCGGAATTGGCGTCAGCGCATTGGAAAGAAGGGCACAAGATGAGCCGGCAAGTGTGATTGCAAGCCGGGCGCTGGAGGAGGTGCGGGTGGTTGAGGGAGATAGAGGGTGGTCGTGGTGGAGGACGCGCTGCTCGGGAGCCCGATAATTGAAGCTTTGGATCAAATGTCGAAGGTTTCAGGCATCCAGGCAGTAACTGCGCTGGATCGGCGCCCGTGCACGCGGCATATCAACTTCACTGAGGCGCGCTCGGCAAGAGGATGCTGAGAGTTTGCAGATACTACATCTACTCGGCTGCTCAATTCCAGTGTTATTGCAGACAGAATTGACATGCATTCGAAAAAAGATGCCCAAAATGCTGTGACATCGGGGAAGCACATTGAATATGTTCTCGCGCTGTGACATGACGTCTTTTTGCTGACGTTGACGCGGTATGACTCGACAAAGCGGCGGAAGGGACCATCGGCGGGCTGGCGTGGGGAGGGCAAGTAGTGCCAGACGTCGATAGCTTCACCTTCTTCGCCCCTTCAACGTTGTTGTCTCCAGACACTCCGTTCCAACTCTGCCCGCCGCTCATTCATCGACTGTCACCATACATCGCACCGGAGCAGAGTCTTGACACGTCTCGACCCGCACTACTGCTGCCTTTCCATTTCATGACCTGATCTCACACCCGTTCTCTACTAAAGCTGTCGTTCCGGATCTGCCACCACACTTCGCAATTATGAACCCGGCGACCTCAACTTCTTCCACCGGTGGCAAGTCTGGCATTCCCAACTCGACTTCCCACCCTCAACAACAGCAAGGTCACGTCCAGTCTCCGAGTTTCGAGTCCGGCGGAGGCAGCAGGCGATCGTCCAGCCATTCTGCCGCCACCCCGAGGAACAATCAGGCAAGCAAGAAACAGCACAAGAATCAGAGACGGCCTAAGCTCGCCGCGGATGATGCCATGGAGTCCGGCACCATGCGAAATTCCAACAGCAGGCGTGGCCAGACCTCAATCACTCATTTGATGACCTTTTCGCGCCCTCCTATCCCGCAATACAACTCTCGTCCGGCCCGTCGAAACTACTCTTCGGCTCTGGGACGCGCACGTCATGCTATTGATAAGGCGAGGTGAGTCTGTCTGAGCACACCCTTGAATGGAAACCACAGCCTAGGATACGGGAATTGACTCTGAGATAGATATGTACACGCCAACTACCGATTCGTCGTCAAGCCGAAAGGCGACTATCGTGTTCAAGCCATCGATGCAGACATGCACCTCGACTGGGACGATGTTCTCCAAGTCCTAGCCTCTGCCGAATCACAAGCCTCCGCTTGCCCAATATGTCTTTCGCCACCTGTGGCTCCACGAATGGCCAAGTGTGGACACATTTTCTGCCTCCCCTGCCTTATACGGTACATGCATTCGACCGATGATACCAATCCCATCCCAGAGAAGAAAGCACGCTGGAAGAAGTGTCCAATTTGCTGGGATTCGATCTATGTATCGGATACAAGGCCAGTAAGGTGGTATACTGGTCAAGAGAGACCACCCCCACGGGAAGGCGAGGACGTGTTTCTTCGGTTGATTATGAGACAACCGGGGAGTACGCTAGCTTTACCTCGAGATGGCGCAGATATTCTGCCCAATTCGGATGATGTACCCTGGTATTTTGCCGCCGAAGTCACCGACTACGCCCGGGTTATGAAGGGCAGCGAGGAATACATGAATGAGCAATACGATACTGAGATAGAAGAGCTTCGCCGTCAGGAGAAGGAAGACGAGCTGATGTTTGGAGAGGAGACGGACTGGACGAGAAGAGCCGTGGGCAATATCCGAGATGCGAAAGAAAAGCTCATAGGAATAGGCAATCGCCAGGAGCAAGCCAAACAACCCGCAGAGAAGAAACCAAAGAGGGAACCCATCATATTCAGTACTCCTGAAGACCGAGTACCGGAAATGTACCATATACAGCATGCTGCGAAATCGGGCCAAAGTTTGCCTACAGCTTACGAGACATCGGAAGTGCCTAAAGCTTCTACAGAAACGAGTAGCTCGTCGGCACGTGGAAAAATGCCTCAGACATCCACCTCGGAGACAGTCGAATCGAAACGCAGCAATCCAAAGGCTCCAGTGCATACGCGTCCTCACGGAGCAGATGGACACCCTCTAGGCGGCCCGATGTTCTTCTATCAGGCATTACCTCACTATTACCTTTCTCTTCTGGATATCCGCATTCTCAAGTCGGCGTTCGGTAGCTATGCATCTTTTCCATCGAGTTTACTTCCACGCGTGGAGCGCGTCTCAACAGGCCATGTGGTCGACGATGATTTACGAAGACGAGCAAAGTATGTAGCTCACCTACCTTACGGATGCGAGGTGGGCTTCCTGGAGTGCGACTGGACCGACATAGTCCGGTCCGAAGTTCTTGAGGAATTTGCTTCAGAGATTGATTCCCGCAGGAAACGAAATAGGGAGAAGGACAACCGAGAAGAGAAGGATAGAATACGGGCAGAAAGAGAAGAGGAGGACAAAAGATGGGCAGCTGCCCGACGGAGGCGGCCCAGCATCCCCGAAGACGTAGCCTTCTCGACCATCAGCTCTAATTTCCAGCCCATACCAGGAGCATCATCAGACCCTAACGCTTTAGCTGACCATGCCCTGACGGACATGTCAAGTGCGTCGCCACCATGGACTTCTCGCAGACAAGGTTCTGGCTTTGGGTCTCTGGCTTCGCCGGGAACCAGTCCTGTGGCCAGAACAGTCTGGGGAACGACAATTGTTGCTCCACCGTCGCCGGATCTTGGTGCTCGCCATGTGGAGACTGAAGGGGATGGATGGCTCGAGGGCTGGGAGAAACAGCTGCACTCCGAGAATGAGGAGGCTCTTATTGCACAAGTACAGGCTGCGTCGCTGGGCGAGAGCAGCAGTGCGGCTACAACGGCACCAACGCCTGTTCCAAGCGGAGGCAAGAAGAAGAAGGCGAAGAAGATTACTTTGATGTCGACGACGGCACGGCGAGCGGCGTAGATATGGGATTCTAGCGGGCGTTTGTGTGGAAACTGCGCCTTGTTTTGCAGCGTACATAGATCCACACCATGGATTAGCGATGACAATGGTCATCTGAGCGAAATATCTTCAAGTCAAGATCATCACTCTCGCTGTGTGTGTCTCTGTCGCCCCCAAAAATACTTGGCAACTGATTACTACTGTCTCTGCAGACCCCTTAATTGGTCCCTCTAAATCCCTGTCAGACAGTAAGTACAGCCAAATGCAACTGATTTCCTGTCCGCCTTTTGACTGCCCGGAACCCGAAGGAATTGCGCCATGAAGACGCCCCCAATTCGGTCTGACACCCTAACACCCTAACATGTGGTTTCATATCCCTGAGTTACAGGGCCCCAAAAGATTGCTACCTATTTGGTCTGCCTTTCAGAAAAGTCATATCCTGAGATTAATACATGTCTACATGCTTGGCATTTTTTCACGGCGACCCCGAAGCTCACTGCTCCACATCACACATGAGATGTCAACTTTAAGCGTGTCCGCTCTAGACAGTGTGTAGTCTCTCCTAAGCTTCGAAATCGCTACTAATAAGGGTCCAGTCAACTTGAGGATATTGCAAATCAGCTTCGAGTATTCAACAAGAGCTTTCCTCCCACAGAGAAACAGCAGATCCAGCACGCCTGCCAGAAAGTTCCCAAGACAGTCCTTTTACTGGGAATACTCCCGTCTACGGACAAGGTGACGGCGGAGGAAAAGAACAGCAGGCTGTGTTCTTCCATATTGACGAGTTCAGTCGTTTCAGTCCTTCTCCTTTTACGCTTGGTACTGCTACAATTAATAGCAACCAAGTTGTTGACCTTCTCACGCTGTAAGTGGTCGCTCAATGACCACCAAGTCAATGTCCTCACAAGATTATAGCTTCCGAGACAACTTTGATCCTCACTGTCCTATCATAGACACGGAAGTCACCATCACTCAGCTCGAGCAGTCATGTTCACTCCTGTTCTGGACTATCATTATCCTTGCCAGCCGATGGCATCCAATTCATGCGTCACTCTACAACGAACTTCTCGAGCCTCTCAGGGTTTTGCTATCAAAAACGCTTACAGCATGTGTTCGCACCTTGGAATCAATACAGACACTCATACTGCTATGTTTCTGGCCCCTGGATGTCAGATATCAGAGTGACAATCTGAGAGAATTCCCACGTGAGTGCTCTACATATACCAAAACCCCAAAGTTACTTGCAACTTCGTACCTGAACTCAATCGGAGTGATGGCTTAATGGTAAGAATGGTAAGACACCCGGTGGCACATTGAAGAAGCCAGAGGACTAGTTCCCCGCCACGGGCATTAAGGTACCTCCAGGTTCCCTGGCTACTGATCATCTTTTTTTTGCGTTTTTTTTTTTCGCTTCCAACTTTTTTTTTCTTGCCTAAGAGCTCATACATAATCAGTCTCCAAAATCTGCCTCTCATGAACAGATCTGTGACTTACTTTTGACCTGCCTCTATACTCCCGCACTCGTACGATCCTGCGCGTTGGGGGCTCTGCGGACTGGTCACCAAGTCCAACTGTGCAATGGACATAGCTATAACTACATGAACAAAAGAAGATCGGGCAATGTGCTATTGATCCTACCTCCATTCGAGAAGCAAGAATTAGAAGCAAGACTTGGTTAGCCTGTTTCCAAGCACAAGTCTTGTAAGTACGCCACATGCTATTTAGGGACTCGTGGCTAATATCCTAAAGAGTAAGCTGGACTAAGGGTCTCCCACCATCTCTCGGCTCAGCCAAAGGGATCAAAAGTGTTCAAGACAAATGCCGCATTCTAGGTTTCACCTCCAGCTTCGCCTTCAAAACCGTCATCCTTAGCCATATAGCCAAATCCATCTATGTCTCCAGCGAGCAGACCGGTCGCCACTACCAACAGTCACTAGATCGTATGTTCAGCGCCGACATGGATGCTCTCCGCTCCGACCATTCGGCCCACCGAAATCTCGAAAGCGAAATCCTCGTCCTAGCCGGCCAGCTGAACTTACACGCCCTCTCCTTCCAGCGCGGAGGCGAAGCCATTGCGAAAAGCCGTTCTGGCAAGACCACGAAATCAGAGGCCTGGATGTCCGTCAAACCCAGCCTGTATGCAGGTTTTCACCCGGCAGTGCAGCTGGTATATAATTTCAACGTCCTTTCTTTGACGAAAGATGGGGCTAGCATGGATCCCGAACGCAACTGTCCTCGCTACCTGCCGAAGAATATGTCTCGCCTACTTGTCTTCGCGAGCTGTTTTATTATCGAGTTCTTGGCTGTCATGGAACTGTCCAGCGCACTAGAAAACGAACTAGCTACGAACCACATACAGATTGCGTATGACCTGTTAGCGACATCTGCAAGAGACTCGCTAGACGAAATCAGGAAAGTGGCGAACTTGATACGCATTCTAGCCAGAAAGGAAGCGATGGAGGTTGCAAGGAACCGTATCGGGGACAGGGCTTCGAGGGATAGGTTGAGTGCGGGTATTGTGCTTGATGGGGGAAGATCGCTAAGGAGAGGAAATACAAAGAGGAGAATAGTGATAACCTCTATCCTTTCAGGATGCGGGATGATGACCTGGAGCACATTGCTCTCCCAGACTTGACAGCTGATTCGGGATTCTTCTATCCGCTGGATACGAATTGGAATTTCGATTTTCAGTTGGGCTTTGATGGGGCTATGCCAGAGGCGTGGATGGGAGGAGCGCAAGGACAGCAAGGGCCGTCGTGCTGATCAGAGATTTACTTGGAGGGACGGGGGCTACCTGTATAGTCCCTCTGTTCTTCTGTATGCAGACTGGCTTCTACGTTCCGTGTCTAGCCTCAAATAAAGTCTGGAACCGCCCGTAATCCACCGGATTTACTCATAGCAGATTCGGGGTCCATTATTCATACTTAAAGGGGCTTGAGTTATCCGGCGTGGTTCGCAGTTTTACTGTTAGAGTAGCAGGTAGGCTGCCGACCTCGGAATGTGTTCGGTGAAATGCAATGAGAAGGGTAAAGCAAAGAGAAGAGCTGCGGCGCCAAAGCTGTCGAGTCCCACAAATATAGCCTTCAAGCAGCCGGCCAGACATGGGAGAGAATTAGACGTCGTATTTGGGAGGTAATTTGCTGCAGGCATTCCTTCCCGCTCCCCCTCTCGCTCAAATCACTGCTTCTTAAATATCAAAAGCCGCTCAACGCCTTTAACCACCATCCTTATCCTCCATCATAAAGCCTCAATCTCCTTGCTCCCCTCTTGGCCCTTTCTTTACCTCACTTCCGGGTTACGGAAAGAATATTTTGGATCCTAGCCCGTGCTGATACCTGGATCCGTCGAACTCTCATGTCCCTTAGTCCTGTCTCCCTCTTCCCGCTCCTACCCCTCCTTCTTCTCCCCCTCTCCCATCTTCTCCACCAAATTCTCCCTCCGCAACTGATTCCTCTTCCCCAACACCCTCAGCGTATTCTTCTTCTCCAGCTCCGTCATCTGCGCCCAATTCGAAATCCGAGCCAACGTCCCATCCTGATTCACCACCAGGGGTCCCATATGATCCATTCTGATTGAGCCTTCGCCCGAGGACATGTCAATTTGGTGGTTTGTGGAAGCATCTTCGGGAGCGGGAAGAGGGAGGGGCGTTTTTGAGGAGTCTGCGGATTCGGGGGCGGCTGAGGGAGGGTTTTGGTTGGGCGACGTGCTACTCTCGGTGGTGTTTTCGGCCATAGTGTTGGCTAGGTTTGAGGATGTGCTGAGGGATCGCGTGGGTGCCCGATGTTGTGGAAAATGGCTCGAACAGAGCGAAGTCGATGCCAGTATCGCAGACCGAGATCGATGCTGGATTGGGATGCTGAAAAGTCGCATAAAGGAAATTTTGGGGGTGTCAAACTTGGTATGGCAACAGAGACGAGCGCGAGCAGGACGATGAGTTGGAGGTGATGCTTATGTAGACTGCTCGCGTGGTTGATGCGAAGTTTCTAGAATGGGCGGAGTCTTTCAAATCACCAACATTATTAGCCATAACTATTCCGATATAAGTATTTCACGATTTCCTAGGGCGCATCGGAGCGTCGGCCCAAGGATCCCAGTCACCACGGCCATCGTCAACCGTACAGGCAAATGCACCAGCGGCATCTTCAACCGCAACGCTCCCATAGGCGCACAAACACAGCATTGATATTGACTTTGACAAATCTTCAGTCACAGGCCAGCCTTGTTCGGCAGCGTTGCGGCGCAGCGGCGGAGCTGATCGCCTATTCGCTCCGAGCGGCGAATCTCGCATTTGGCCCTGCAAGTCGACGGACATAGCAATTCGAAGACTACAAGTCGAAGTACTGCTTGCTCGGCCTGACCAGGAGCGATGGCGGCTAGTCGATTGACATGGAAGTCGATGAATACGGGTATTGTGGATGGCCCTGAACATACCGTACATGTCACCGCCGCACCGGTCACTGCGAGTAAGTCTCGATCCTATATTAGCAAGCATCCTTCAAGCTCAAACGCTTTCATAACGACTCGACATCTTTCTGCTTTTTTCCTTTGGCACTACCTAGGTACCTACTTACATACGACCAACTGACTAGCCGTCGATTGAGACACCCAACGTGACCAGATCCACGAGCCTCATATACCATCCCGCTCGATATGCCTTCAGAAGACAAGGGCAACGGGGCAGCTTTAGAACCCCTTTGCCAGATCCTCACGCCAGTTGGCATGCTGAGCTGTGGCTTTGATCAGCAAGAGCAAATCACTGCACTTGAAAAGCTAAAACAAGCATCGACTCCAACGGCTCTGATCTTGGATTCGGGATCTACGGATAGCGGACCAGCAAAACTTGCCACGGGTGTAATGTCGGCCCCAGAGTCTGCCTATGAGCGGGATCTTCGAAAGTTGCTTGCTCTCGTTCACAAGTACCATGTTCCCCTGATCATATCGTCAGCTGGAGGAGACGGAAGTAATCAACATGTGGACTGCCTGGTCAAGATCATCAAAGACATCGCTGCAGAGCCCGAGAACTCGTAAATGATAACCCCTGATTTTCATTGCAACGAAAAGATCATTTGCTGATTATGGGGCAGAGAATACAACTTCAAGACAATAGCAATTTACAGCGATGTCTCCAAATCGACCGTCATGTCACGTTTTCATGCTGGCAAAATCACTCCGTGTGGGAAAACCGTGCCCCCTCTCGCTGAAGACGACATCGTCTCCTGTCCTCAAGTGTGCTCCCAAATGGGCCCTGAGCCCTTCCTCGACGCCATGCTAGCCCAACCAGATTTCGACATCATCATTGGAGGTCGGGCCTACGACCCCTCCCCCTACATCGCCTACGCCCTCTTCCTCATTGCCAAAACCGTGAAGATCAGCATGAAAACCGTCGACCGCGGTATGCTCGGCGGCTTTACACACATGGGCAAGATCATGGAATGCGGAGCTCTCTGTGCAACTCCTAAAAGTGCATCTGCGCTCGCGACCATTTATCGAGACGGGACGTTTGATATTTGCCCTCTGGCGGAGACGGCAAAATGTCTGCCTAGCAGCGTGGCTGCACACACGCTCTATGAGAAGAACAGACCTGACTTGTTGGCTGGGCCAGGGGGGGTTTTGGATCTAAGGGACACGACTTATGAACAGCTTACCGATGGGCGAAGTGTGCGAGCTCGTGGAGCCAGGTTTATCCCGCACACTGATGACGAAAAGCCTTATACGGTGAAACTCGAAGCTGCCAAACTTGTTGGCTTTCGCAGTTTGGTCATGGGAGGTTTTCGTGATCCGATCTTGATCGCGCAGCTCGATGGCTTGCTCGAACTGATCAAGAAATATGTTGCGTCACAAATCAGTGTGCCCAGCGACCAGTGGAAGCTGATCTTTCACACATATGGTAAGAATGGCATTCTAGGAGCTCTGGAGCCTGGCGAGGCGGACTATGTCTCCCGAGAGGTGTTTCTGGTCGCCGAGGCGGTGGCGGAGGATCAGAGATTGGCAAATGATATTGCTAGTTTGACGAAAGTTGCATGTGCGCATGGTAGCTACCCAGGGCAGAAGGCAACGAGCGGGAACTTCGCTTTCGGGGTTGGCGGCAATGCGGTGGTTGAGATGGGGGCGGTGGCCGAGTTCTGCATATATCATTTGATGGAGTTGACGACGAGAGAGGAACATGCTTTTGAGGTTGATGAGACAGAGAATTGTATTGGCGAGGGGCAGGCGCCGGAGTATCTGTATACGTGGAGGCAGATGCGTATTGGAAAAGGGGAGAAGTCGCTGGTGGCTAATGGCAATGGTATCACGGCAACACAGTCAAGTAGGCACAAGCCGAGGGGAGTCACCGCTCCTCCAACCCTCGACTCCCCTTTGCCAAACCTCCACGATCCACACACGCTTGCGGATATTTGTCCCATCATCCGCTCCAAGAACTCCGGACCTTACGAACTCACCCTGGACGTTCTGTTCTCCTCGAAAGTGGTATACGAAATTGTGAAAAATGCCGACCCGCCGATGTTGGGGAGAAGCATGTTGGCGGAGATGTTTCATTTGGATGATGAGGAGGTGATATGGAGTGGGTTTTTTGATCCAGCGATGGCATGGAAGGGAACAGTGCCGAGAAAGAGGAACGGAGGTTATGGTGCGGCGGGAGGTGTGGGAGAGACGGATTGTCATGGTGTTGCAGCTGGAGTAGGACTGTTGGATTTGAGACTGAGGAAGGAGGTCAGAGACGCAGTGAGGGACGCAGTGATGCAGGGGAATATTTGAATACCGAACGCTCGTTTTCTGCAGAGCGTTGAAAGAGAGCGAGACCGAGATTCGGGACTTGAGTCTGTCGAAGAATGAGACCGAGGGAGAAAGTTTCTCATGCGAGAGGATGTCGCAGATACCATAACACCATGATAATAAGTTGCAACCTGGGTCTGGGGGGTTGATAGCTGGATCTGAACTGCAATTCTGTATTTACTATTCGAATGATGGGTACCTCTTATTTTCTTCCAAACCAAGACGCTTAACAATTAACAAAGTAGCTGTCCAGTTGACCATGGGATTCACCGAAATCACAATTTGATTGCGTGCGTGAGTTGCGAGTGTGTTTGATCCTGGCAGCTTGCACTCTCCCACAGAAATGGGATTGTTCCTACCTGTTCTCTGCCTATTCTTGTTGAGTGACTGGGCCGTGGTAGTAAAGCGGAGAGACGGCACTGGTGTGAACATAGTTCACGGTTTGGCATAGAGTTGAGAATTTCCTTCCGGATGCACTCTGAACTTCGATGTAGCCTGGAGTCTTCTCCAATCTCCACTGTTGTGAACTTCAGCTGCGCTCACATATGCACATCAACCTACCATTCAATAAAATTCCGCCCATCAAACCATCTGAGGGTATTCTAGCAAACGTTTGTCGAACGAGATCCCTTCTACCGCAAAAGCACAGGGTGGCCCGTGCACCCGTACTCTACGCGATCGCGTCAGGCTATCGACCTTCACCCAACCAGTGGCGCCTTGTGAGCTCAGAGCTCGCCGCGCACTTTTCTTCTCCATCCAACAACACCACTATTCCTTGCCGACCTCATCCATCACAATACCGGCAAGATGGCGGCGGAAATCAAGATCAACAGGGACCTTTTCCAGGAGCGCCTTCAGCACTTCCTGTCTGCCTGGAAGGCTGACAAGCGCAGCGGCGACGCGCTCTTTGCCGGTGCCTCGTCGATTCTGGTCCTGATGGGCAAGTCGGATGACGGCGTGCAATTTCAGAAGAACAACGCCCTTCACGTATGTGAAGTTCCTACTGCTCCCTGCTGCTAGCATCAATGGGACTGTGTGCTGACCCACCTGCAGTTCTGGCTCCTGGGCTACGAGTTTCCCGCGACCTTGTTCCTGTTCACCCCGGAGACCGTTTACGTGGTTACGACGGCAAAGAAAGGTGAGTCGGATGCGCTTCGCGAGTCACCACTACTTTGAGCTGACGTTTGGCAGCAAAACATCTCGAGCCGTTGAAGGGTGGAAAGATTCCGGTAGAATTGTTGATTCGAGGAAACAAGGCCCCGGAGGAGAACGAGAAGCTGTTTGTGAAGATCACCGAAGTGATCAAGTCATCTGGAGTAAGCCATTCACCCATGTCACATCTATGCCTTCACGTGCTGATCATTATTTCTGCTACAGAAGAAAGTTGGCATACTCCCGAAAGATACCTCGAGTGGACCCTTTATCGAAGAGTGGAAGAAAGTCTACTCCGAGATCTCGAAAGATGTGGAAGAGGTGGACATCGCGCCTGCCCTATCGGCTGCTGCCTTGTCGGTGAAGGATGAGAAGGAGTTGGTAAGTGGCTGCCGTTGAGGACACCCTGCAATCTCGACTGACAGTATGGCAGCGAGCAATGCGCAGCGCCTCGAAGGCCTGTATCGCACTGATGAACCCCTACTTCGTCGAAGAGATCACAGAAGCCTTGGACAGTGGAAAGAAGATCAAGCACAGCGCATTAGCAAATAAGGTCGATGGTATGCTGGAAAATAAGAAATTCTGGTCTACGGTTGAGCTCCCCAACAAATCCAAGATGCCCTCGGACTTCGATGCCGGATCACTCGACTTCACACATGGACCGATAGTCCAAAGTGGCGGCAGATACGATCTGAAGATGTCGGCGCAAGTGGATGACGAGCTTCTACATGCTGGTGTCATAATTTCCATTATGGGTCTCCGCTACAACACGTACTGCTCGATGATTGCAAGAACCTATCTCCTCGATCCCAACAAGACCCAGGAATCGAATTACAAATTTCTCCTCCAGGTTCACAATCTGGTCATGAAGGAAATTCGGGACGGAGCGGTGGCCAAGGATATCTACGGCAAGGCTCTGGCTCTTGTCAAGTCCAAGAAGCCCGAGCTCGAAAAGCATTTCGTGAAAAATGTCGGAGCTGGTGTCGGTATCGAGGTGAGGGACGCAACCTTGGTTCTGAACGGGAAGAGCAATCGGACTCTGAAGGATGGTATGACTCTGTGTGTCACGACTGGTTTCAACGATATCGAGAATCCACAGCCGCAAGACAAGAAGAGCAAGATCTATTCGCTAGTTCTATCGGACACCGTTCGGGTCACCGCCGCGGAAGCTGTCGTATTTACTGGTGATGCTCCATCTGATCTGGACGCAACCTCGTTTTTCTTCAAGGATGAAGAAGAGCCTGAGCCAGCACCCAGAAAGGAGAAGAAGGATGCCCGAGTTGGAGCCGTGGCGACCAAGAACATCACGAAAACCAAGCTGCGAGCTGAGCGAAGTACCCAAGTTGATGAAGGCGCCGAGGCTAGGAGGCGAGAACATCAAAAGGAGCTTGCTGCCAAGAAGCAAGCTGAGGGTATCAAGAAATACTCGGAGGCTACTGGTAATTCCAACGGCTCCTCAGTCAAGAAGTTCAAGCGGTTCGAGTCATACAAGCGGGACAACCAGTTCCCGTCTAAGATCAGGGATCTTTCTATCGTTGTTGATGAGAAGAGCACGACCGTCGTACTACCCATCATGGGACGACCGGTTCCCTTCCACATTCATACCATCAAGAACGCCAGCAAGAGTGACGAGGGCGAGTTCTCTTACCTTCGGATCAATTTCCTTTCCCCAGGTCAGGGTGTTGGCCGAAAGGATGATCAGCCTTTCGAAGATGCTACAGCTCATTTTGTTCGCAGTTTGACCTTCCGCTCGCAAGATGGTGACCATCTCGAGCACGTTGCCACTCAGATCAGTAACCTGAAGAAGGAAGCCGCGAAAAGGGAACTGGAGAAGAAGAATATGGAAGACGTGGTTGAGCAAGATAAGCTTGTGGAAATCCGAAGTAAGTTTTTTTCCAGGCAGTACCCCGATCAAATGCTTACCCACTATAGATCGCCGTCCGAATGTCCTGGACAATGTCTTCGTTCGCCCTGCTTTGGATGGCAAAAGAGTACCCGGAAAACTGGAGATTCACCAGAATGGTCTCCGATACACGTCTCCCACATCAACACAGAAAGTCGACGTTCTTTTCAGCAACGTCAAGCACCTGTTTTTCCAGCCCTGCGACCATGAACTGGTTGTCATTATTCACGTGCACCTCAAAGATCCCATTCTGATCGGCAAGAAGAAGACAAAAGACGTTCAGTTCTTCCGCGAAGCTACTGACATCCAATTTGATGAAACCGGTAACCGCAAACGCAAATACCGCTACGGAGATGAAGAGGAGTTCGAGGCCGAACAAGAAGAGCGTCGCCGTCGTGCCGACCTCGATCGCAAGTTCAAGGCTTTCGCTGAGAAGATTGCTGAAGCAGGCAAGAACGAGAACCTTGATGTGGACGTCCCGTTCCGCGAGGTTGGTTTCAATGGTGTTCCCTTCCGCTCCAACGTCTTCTGCCAACCTACCGCGGACTGTCTCGTGCAACTCACCGAACCGCCTTTCATGGTCGTCACACTCGAAGAGATTGAAATTGCACACCTCGAACGTGTACAGTTCGGTCTCAAGAACTTCGATCTGGTCTTTGTGTTCAAGGACTTCTCTCGCCCGCCCTACCACATCAACACCATACCCGTGGAGTCTCTGGATAACGTGAAAGAGTGGCTCGATTCTGTGAATATTCCCTTTACCGAAGGTCCGCTCAACTTGAACTGGCCCACAATCATGAAGACGGTGACAGCAGATCCACATCAATTCTTTGTCGATGGTGGTTGGTCGTTCTTGCAACCGGAGTCGGACGACGACGGAGGCGATCAGAGCGAGGAAGAGAGCGCTTTTGAGATGAGTGACAGCGAGCTGGCCGCTTCGGAGGTCAGCAGTGAGGACGAGAGTGACTTTGATGACGACGCCAGCGCGGATGCATCAGATGACGGCAGTGAGGTGGCCAGCTCGGAGGAGGGTGAGGACTGGGATGAACTTGAGCGCAAGGCGAAGAGGAAGGACAGGGACAGCGCCCTGAATGACGATGAGGACGAGAAACCGAAGAAGAAGCGGAAGAACTGAGAAGCAACGGTGGCCAACGACTCGGAGAGCCAGCTCGCTTTTGCCTTTCTTGCTTGTCTTTCTTTCACTGCGGCACGGCCTGTTTTTATGGGAAGGGAGCAGGGTCATTTCTTTGGTCGCGAGCTACCCGTCGGTTTTTGCCGAAATCTTTCGCCCAGCGACCTGGTCATCTCCAAGTCCCATCTCTGGACATTATCTCTACCCAGCCTGGAAGCTCACGATGGTGTTGGGTAAGGGAGAGGCAAGGGCAGAACAAAAGTAGAAGTATCGTAGTAATTCAATGGACTTAAGCGTCTAAGCTTAAATACTCATGTTTGGTGCATCATACAGCTTGCGACGCATGAGAAGGAAGTAGTGGAAGGGCTGTAGCAATCAGTTGCCATCTGTTTTTTGAATCCTGACAAAGTGAAGGCGAATGCACGGAGCTAGGATTTGTGACAGTGAAATCGTGCAGTTTATGCTTTGCAATTCGGTGATCGACATGTATCTTAGGGGTCCTTAAAGCTTGGCACCGCCTTCTTTGTGGCGTCGTCGCCCGTCGGAGCTTTCGGCAGGCAGCTGAGACGGCGACACCTCTAATTTTGGCTGTCACTGTCAACCGGAGCTGCTGGACCAGAGCCGCCATCGTGCCTAAACTCCATAACCATTACAACCACTGCACCACTGCACCGCAACATTGTTTGTGCCGTGCGATCCCCCGATCACACCGCTACAGTGCCGCACCCGTCGCTATCCAGTCTGCAGTTCTGCAGAGCCCGCATCTCAGGAACCAGAGCGCAAGGAGCGCCGTGTGAGACGCCGCCCTCATCATGTCGCAGACCCAAGGAGGCATCGTCCATCAGGACTCCATCGATTCGCAAGACCCCAATATCCACCCGGACGGAAAGAAACCGAAGAACAGACGGCCAGGAAGTGAGTCTGGACGACTCCATCCAACATTGGACTGCACGCTGATGCGACTACACAGATACCGCATTTCGACAGCAGCGATTGAAGGCGTGGCAGTAAGTGGACTGCTGCTTGGTCGAGGCAAGGACTGACGCTGACCATGCTGCCAATAGACCCATATTGACGCCAAAGACGGTGCTACCGCTCTTCTTCGGTCTTGGTATCATCTTTGCTCCTCTCGGCGGAGCCCTGTTGTATGCCAGTTCCCAGGTTTGTGCCAACCAAGTCTATCAATTTACGGGTCTGCGGATGGAATGCTGAGATATTGCTCTTTGGCAGGTACAAGAACTAGTCCTCGACTACACGACATGCTTTGTCGACGCTCCTCAAGATGGCACCTTTGGCGCCATGCCCGCCGACAAGATCACACATTACTTCAAGCAGGATACCAACGCCAGCTCGCAAGCCAGTTGGCGAACCCAGAACGTTAGCCACACGTATGACTCCGGCGTGACCATCAACGATACGATCCAATGCTCCATCCAGTTCACCATCCCCAGCGACATGGACCCGCCTGTGCTTTTCTACTACCAACTCACCAACTTCTACCAAAACCATCGTCGATACGTCAAGTCTTTCAGCGCAGACCAACTCGACGGCAAGGCAGTTGCGAAGTCCACCATCTCAGGCTCTGACTGCGACCCCTTGGACATTGACGATGCAACCGGCAAGCCCTATTATCCCTGTGGTTTGGTTGCCAACTCGATCTTCAACGACACCTTCTTTTCTCCCGTCCTCCTCAATCCCGGCGACACAAGCGCTGCCAACGAAACCTACTACATGAAGAACAATTCAGGGATTGCTTGGTCCTCAGACAAAGATCTGTACGCCAAGTCAAACTACTCAGTAGATGACGTGGTGCCACCTCCAAATTGGCACGAGAGATACCCCAACGGCTACACAGCCGAGAATCCGATCCCAGACGTGAGCACGAACGAAGCCTTCCAGGTGTGGATGCGAACAGCAGGCTTGCCTACATTCAGCAAGCTATACCAGCGCAACGACAGCCATGCCATGAAGCAAGGGCAATACCAAGTTGATATCCTCATGAGTAAGACCTACCAGATCTCGCAAACCCCAGCAGCAATCAAACACGCATGGCTAACACATGTTATCTGCAGATTTCAACACTACGCTTTATGACGGCACGAAATCCATCATCCTCACCACACGCACCGTCATAGGCGGCCGGAACCCATTCCTCGGCATTGCCTATATCGTAGTCGGTGGAATCTGTATTATCCTAGGCGGCATCTTCACAGTGACGCATTTGATCAAGCCCAGGTATGTTTCACCTTGTATTTTTACGAACTTGAGAGCGGGGCCAGATATACTGACTTGCTATCGTGACAGGAAACTTGGCGATCATACGTACCTGTCTTGGAATAACGAGCAGCCCAGCACGGCTACGGCGTCGGGTCGTGATGGTGGCGCAGGTGGCAGCATGGCGAGTCGCGGACATGCTTGATTAGGGGTGGAATGGATGAGGATCTCGAAAGAAGCAAAATGGTTCGGAAAGAGGGGCAATGCAGATATATGCTGCCCCTCCCGGAACCGACCGGGTCTTGGGTTTACGGGTGTATTGTGTATGGCGCAAGGGGAGCGGGATAGGGTTTGTCAAAGGCTATTTCTCTCAGCACGGATCAATTGATCTCGGCACGCGCTCGCATGTTTCGAGGGTTTGCTCTTCTACGATGGCGGGGCGTTTTGCGAGATAGTTATGTAGCTAATCAGATGCAGAGTTCGCTGTCTTTCAATGCTCTGGTTTCCTTGACGAGTCTCCTTACGTTACGTCTCGTCTCGACAATCAATGGTTGAATGACGGGCTGTGGCAGCAGATGAAAAACCATATTTGTTATTTCACCCAAGTGGAATGTTCTGCTTTGGAAGCTAGCGCTATCCGTTGTGTTGGTGGGGTTTTCTGAGTTTCTCCAGATGTGCCATTCACCATTGAACACATCCTCCAGGACATGCAAAGATTAGACCATCTTGTCATTACGAAATCAGAAAATCAGTACCCTGTAACCCTATGAACCGCCATATCCTTACGACTTCGACTACCCAACGAGAAGAAGTCCAGTTTGACCTGCTTGCAGCTTTGCAAGGACAAGTGAAGCTGGACTGCATGTGATATTTCAGCTTCAGTCCTGTGAAGAAAGCTACGGTAGACCGAGGACTCATACGCTTGATCAGCAGTTTCGTGAGCAAAGCTGTCACTAGACAGGCTGCGGGCTGATCACAGTATGACCTGGAGCACTAGCTGCCCGTACCAGCGAAAGTGGAGTTGAATCCTGGATGGCTAGGTAATGAGCTTGAGCAAACATATTTGGAAAGACAGAAGCTGGGGTCTGGCTCGGCGAGTTTGAACAGCAGGTGTGCAAGGAAAGCTCCAGGTAGCGCAGAAGTTTTGCTGTTTGTAAAGCATGGTGAAGCTCGGTTGCGGGTTGGGGCCAGGGCTGGTGGTCGGTGAGCTTGAGTAGGGTAGCTAGCTTTACAAAGGAGACTTGGGGAATACGCTTGATGAGGAGAGGAAATTGAGAAGCAGCTTTCAACGAAAAGGCTACATTGTGAGAATGAGAGATGGTTTGTGAAGGGCGG